>BMAC01000030.1:1420389-1447288 GCA_014905375.1 Phtheirospermum japonicum | reverse complement strand
ATTTACAAAGAAAAGACGAAGGCCTTCCATAACTTGAAAATTTCAAGAAAACATTTTGTCGAGGGTGAGGAAAGTGCTACTCTTTCATTCTTACCTCAATTTGTTTCCCGTGAAGTTACGTTCCGGTGGGTTGGGCCGTTGGTCATCACTCGGTGTGTTTACGTATGGTGCAGTGGTGACTTATAGCCCTAAGATGAGTGGATCGAGGATTTCTTAGAGGCTCTAAGAATCGTCTCCGCAATAGTACGGAGTCGATTGTAGATGCGGTAAGTTGTCCCGAGTCGTGTCTCTCGAGGATGGATGTGATCGGCTTTCAGTTTCTCAGTTGTTCTTATCGTCGGTTTTAATTAAACTAATTTAACCTAATAAAGCGGTAGTCATTTTTCGGTTTTTGAATTTGTAACTAAGATTTAAATTGAAATATAAGATTTAAAAACATTAAAACTTTTAAAGGAAATTAAAGCTTATATTAAAAATGATCAATTTAAACTAATTAACTATAAAAACCTAATAATTTGAAATTAGGAAAAAGGAGGGAAAATTAAAGTCAAATTATTTGAATAAGTCAACAAAGTACTTAACATTAATTAAGGGTTTAAAAGGAAGATCTTAATAAACTTTTACAAGCTTAGAAATTGATTATAACTTTATAACTTAAAAGCATAAGTTCAAAAGCTAGAAAGATAGAAAATGAAATTGAGAGTTTGATAGGCAAAAGAAACACTAAACTAATGATCCAAAATACAACACAATATTAAAAAGGAATAACATGAAAATAAAACTAGATTATAGAAGGATATTACCAATTGTATGTGATTACAAAAGCTTGAAGGAGGAAAGCTTGAAAGCTGAATGATTCTCCACAAAAGAAACTTAAAACAAAKCTTGAARATTAAACTACTAAGATCTTAKCTTAACTAATCTATAACTAATTACTAGGAATTATAGAAATTAAAATAAGTAAAAATATAAAAGCTGGTTGTTTTCTCTGGTTTTGAGAAGCTTTCTTGGAGAAGAAAGCCATAGGACAAGTTGTTGCTTGAAATGACGTCTGATTGCTAATATCTTCAAAATTTCTACTTTTCAGTCGATCGACTGAAAAAGCAGTCGATCGACTGGCGGTCGATCGATTATGTCGGCAGTCGATCGACTGCAATGTCAAAATGGCCTGACGCCCTGGAATTCAGTCGATAGTCGGAGGACCCAGTCGATCGGCTAAGTAGGCAGTCGATCGACTGCATTGTCCAAAATGCAAAAAGTCGCTGGAATCCAGTCGATTTTGGGGGTTCAGTCGATCGACCAGATAAGCAGTCGATCGACTGAACATCCAGTCGGTCGACTGGATTCCAGCGCCCGGCTCGATTTCTCGTTCTTTTCGCGTCCGCCGGTTTATCGAACCTCATTGGTTGCGCTTCCTTGGTTTGTCCATCCATTTCCGAGTCGAGTATCAACGATGCCAAACGAGCGTGGGCTCCGCTTGGACGTCCTACGGCCAAGAAAAATGGAAAGGTGAAAAACTACGAAAATCAATACTAAAACGTACAAAAACTAAGAAAATCTAGAAATACGAAACGATGGCCAACCCGACTCCTAAATCAACAAAAAGCAAGCAAAAACACGCAACGTGAAACAAAAACGGGAATGAAAATATGTATAAAAAGATGCAAATCAACGAGCAAAATGTTCAAGGTGAATGGACACCAACTCAAGCCGTATTATGAAGGGTTTCACACAGTCAACGAAGAACGGATGGAGTTGGAAGCACCACCTTCAACTTAAAAATGGGGCGTAAGAAGTCGAGCTAACGACTTTAAAAAGAGGCGCTTGTTGGGAGGCAACCCAATGTTTACATTTTTTTTTTTTTTACCTTTGTTTTGTTTTCTTTCTTTCTATCTCACAGTTGAAGGGGGAGAAAGGCTTAGTTGAGGAATTTGGATGTTTGGGCTTATGTTATGAAGAAATTTGTCGTGATTGCTCAGCACCGGGACCTTCTCGCCATTTACTCTGGTGATTTCTATTCCTACTCTTCCTTCATATATATTATTGTTTTATGCTTGCTTGAGGATAAGTAAGGTTTTAGTTTATTTTTGGGTGGGATGGGGGTGGGGGGATTAATGGTCTATGATATATGTGGTGCTGAAAATTTTGCTCATGAATGTGTGATAAGTTTCTGATGACGAATGATGTTTAGTTTGAAAAAAAATAAAAATAAAACAAATAAAGAGAAGAGAGTAGCATAACAAAATGGTTAATGGTTTATTTGCTATGATGATCCGAGATTTGATTTATAATATTAATAGTACTTACTTGCATTGCTTAGGCGAACTATGTTTCGGTTAAAGTCTTTAGGAATTATTTGATTTAGTGATCAAGAGTATGACAGTTAGTACTTTTGTGATTCATTTGTGGGGCGTCAATTCTAGCTTGTTTGTATTGTTGAGGTGTCCTTGTGGTCTCCGTACTCAATATGAGCTTGTGTGGGGCCTTGAAATTGGCAGTTGTGTGAGAATATCTCGTTAGTTGAAACATAAATTATTGAAGTCCGGTTGGAGAAATATGGAGGGGTGTAGTCGAAAATATATAAAAAAGAAAGAAAGATTGAGGTGCTGAAATAGCTCCCTATCCGTGGTTTACCAAGTGCGTTTCGATCATACTACGACTGCTTTCTAATGAAGACACGACCAACGGCCCAGACATTTCATGCACGTATGCTATTACTCAAATGGCGCATCCTAATCTCAATTCTAATAAATCGGAGGTGAAGTTCGATAAATCAAATTCCTAACTAATACGATCCTCTTGCTCATCACCTAATCCTAGTTATCAAGTCAATAACGGTAGTGTGGAGCTGCAGGCCTCAATAAAAAAATTAGAATAAATAAATGGATGGACGAGATATTTGATCACAACCAACAATAAATAGTAGCCAAACCATCGAATAACAAGGAGGCACCATAGTACATTGATGTTGCATATATGAAAAGGGGTTGCGAATCTACCAGGATCGCTTTAGTCGATACTTGAAACGCTTGCGATTTCTAGAAATATAAGTGTGTCTAGAGTCCGAACGAGTTCCTTTGAGCAATTCGAGTGACTTACTAGTGCGAAAGTGTGTGGACCTGAGCAATTGACCATTTAATTTCCTTGGTGTTATGTTCCTTGTGTATTTTTGTGGTTTAATTCTAAATTGCTTGAGGACAAGCAATGGTTTAAGTTTGGGGGAGTTTGATATGCGAGAAACTATGTGGTAATTAATGGTTTAAAACTATACTTTTGTGCGCTTCATATTGTTATATATATTTATTTCTTGTATATATATTCTTGTGGATGGACGAGCACCAATTGCATATTTTTCATCTATTTTGCAGTATTTAATTGCTGAATTGGTGTGACAACAATCGTCGGATGGTTATCGGATTGATTTGGCAATGAAGTACAACATTTACCGTCTTAGTGGTAGGGTTAGCGGTAGCTTCTACCACTACGCCACCGCTAACACCGAGCGATTCCACCAACCTCTAAGGACACCGTTAGGAAGCTGCAGAAAGGTGTAAACGGTAGGCTTAACGTTCACCTTACCGTTAGCTCGATAGTTAGGAGGCTACAGTAACATGTTAACGGTCAACTTAATGGTAGCCCTTACCGTTAGAGCCACCATTAAGGACGAACAGAGAATATCGATGGCAGGTTAATGGTAGAGTTAGCGGTAGCCCTGACCGCTAAGCTACCGCTAGCGGGCCCATAATCCTATTTTTGGAAGGAAACTTCTTCTCTAAGTTTTGGAAACTTATAAATACCTTCCATAATTCAGCAATAACGGGATTATTGACGTTCCTAGGGTTCTAAGGAATCAAGAAGAGTCCTAATTCCTTCTTCCATTCAAGAGATTCAAGAAATTCAAGATCCAATCCTTCTTTCCTCTTCTTATTGAAGAACAATGTTTGATTTTCTATTTTTCTTTAATGATTTCATGTACACCTTGTGTGAGTAGTTTATTTATTCCAGTCCTTGTGACGTTGAAACCTTCGTGAGATTATGTTCTAATTAACTCCCATAATATCTATTTTGTTTTTTATATGAGATTGTTTGTGTTATTCTACTTTCATGACATGCTTGTTTTATTTCTGATTTGGATTGATCAACTAGATTAGAGATTAGATATCAATTGCTAGAAAGAGATCTATAATCCGTGTAATTGTTGTGTTTTTTATTTCCCTTATAGCAACTAATGGTCGCACATCATTAGGGATAACACAACATAAGTTATTAAACCGTGCTTATGAGTTTATTAGATTAACCTATTTGCCTAACGTTTATTGCTGTTATTGGATTAAACCTAGATATCTTATTCTAGGTTGTTCATTAATTAGGTTTAATTGAAGAGCTTGTTTTGATTAAAAATCCGGTAAGGACAAATTCGATTAGTAGAGATTGTTGCTATTTAGGGCTATTAGTTTCATATGAAAAGTGAATTATAATATTACAATTGGTTAGACGAATCGAGCGAGGGTCAAAACTGAACTTGGACTATAGTTTTCTCATTATTATTGAATTCTTATTAATTCTCTTACGTGTTCATTTATTTGATCTTATTTTATTTCTTTGGCTATTTAGTTCTCATTAGTTAGTTCATCATCTTTACCCCATTTCTTATTTTAATACGAATAATCACAAATTAACCCACACTCCTCGTGGGATCGACCTTTGCTTACCACTCCTACTAGTTAGTGGAGAAAAGTCGAGGAAAAATAATTACATTAAATTTATCGCATATAACGACGTGCGGTTAAAGGGAGACGGTAAAAATCCCTAACTTAAACTTGGGAAAAAAATACCGTTGCAAAATTACGTTGTAGGGAAGAAATAAAATACCGTACATAAATAATCCCCCACTTTCACAACTACCTATTTTAAACCCCAAAAGATTTCTTTCCTAAACAAAACAACCCACTCCTCCTCAAATAAGGCACACAATCCCAACCCAACTAAACCACTATCTCATATTTGGAATAGAAATCACAAATCTCAACTACAAATTAAACCGAGATAGAGCTAGATTTTAAAAACCATCACCATAGTTGAATGAATCATTTGCAAAGCAATTTTTCACTCACCAAATTAACCCCTTATTACTGGTCCAGTCCACCGATTTTAACGCCACTGAAACACTTGTTTAGCAAAATTCATTACATGATCAAGAGAATTAAGGGAAAGACGCAAGCACAAGCAACATAACACAAAGCAAAATGACATCCTCACAAAGTATGCATGTTCCCAATTGATGACTAAAAACCACGACCTAAAAAATAAAAATACAGCAATTGATTTTGGTGACATGATTAGTGTTGCTTTTTATGTGATGACATTATAACTAACATTGCACTAGGTGAAGTCAATGGAAACTTACCCCTTAACCCAAGTTAATGACTACGTCAAAATCACTCAAGTAGGTGAAAATCAAAGATTGGACTTTATCCGGATATTTATTATCTTTCAGTAACTTGTGAAAGAAACTTACTTATCTTTAGCAATTTCTAAAAAAACTAACACCCCTTGTTTTTGGACTTGGGAGAAAACCAGTTTCTACGGGAAAGTTCCGTAATCACCAAAGCGAAGAGGTTAGTCTTTTTGCCGCCACTTTTTATTACAACACATGACCTTTCTGCACTTCAATCAGACCCAATGCATTTAGTATATGTATGAAAAACTAAAATAATAAATGTATGCAAAAATCTTCAGATGTCACGATCGATGAAAGTTTAGATGTCATGATATCAAAACTAACATCGACTTAAACAACGCACATTCCGAGATCTTTTCTCAAGAAAGAGAAGGTCTTTATATCTAATGACTTTGTGAAGATGTCAGCAAGCTGATGATCAGTTCCTATGTGCTCAAGACTAACTATTTTTCTCTCAACCGAGTCACGAATAAAGTGGTACTTTATCTCATTGTGTTTGATTCGTGAGTACTGTACCGGATTTTTCGAGATATCAATGTCACTGAAATTATCACAGAGCACAGTCAGAATTCTACTATGACCGTAGTCCTCTATCATCTGGTTCATCCAAAGTAACTGTGTGCACGCATTTCCAACTTCAATACTCGGCTTCAGTTGTAGAGAGAGAAATGCAATTTTGCATTTTACTATACCATGAGATAAGGTTATTACCCAAGAAAAAAAACTCTAGTGGTACTCTTTTTATCCACAACATCCCCAACCCAATCCGAGTCCGTATATCCCACAAGTTCAGTACTCATATCCTTAGTATACCAAACACTCAAATCACTTGTACCAGCTACATACCTAATGATTCGTTTAACAGCTTTTAAATGTGATTCTTTAGGATTTGACTGATACCTAGCACATAGGCACACACTCTACATAATACCAGGCCTACTAGCTGTCAAGTATAAGAGACTCCCTATCATGCACCTATACAAGGTGTTATCAACACTAATACCAACATCATCTCTGGATAATAGCATGGTTTTGCCTAACAGTGTTTTCTTATGCGTATGATTCTCTAACCCAAATTTCTTAACAAGATTCTTAGCATATTTGGACTGAGAGAGAAAAATACTGTCATCTAACTATTTAATTTGCAAACCAAGAAAATAAGAGAGGTTACCTTCCATACTCATCTCGACGTCAGACATTTTCGTTATAAACTCATTTACCATCTGCTTATTAGTGGATCCAAAAATTATATCGTCCACATAGTTCTGGACAACAAAAATGTGCTTATTCAATTAAGGAGAAATAAGGTTTTGTCAAATTCTCAACGTCTAAAATTTAAGAAAAGTAAGTGCTGAGCAAACCTCTCGTACCAAGCTCTGGGAGCTTGTTTTAAACCATACGAAGCCTTTTTTAATTTTAAAACAAAATCTAGTTTGTGAGGATTGTTTTGCATGTAATATTTGTGTTTTTCTCATGTTCTTAATTAGGGTTTTATATTATTTTTATTGGTTCTTGAGTCATTTAGCTTTGTTTTCTAGGTTATTTTTCTTTTTTTAGGGTTTTTGTGTTCTTCTTTTGATTTTATGTTTAATTGGGTTAAATGGTTTTAATAGATTTAAGGTTGGTGAAATTCTTGGGTTTTTATGTTGAAAATTCTCATTTAATAGGTGGTTTAATGATTTGAATTCAATCTAAGGTATGGAGGCTAAGAATCAAGCCATCTCCTTGCCAAGGGCTTGCCAAAGTTGTGCCAAAAAGGAGCTCCAAAGGGGAAAGCATTTTGGAATGGTGGCCATCTCCCTGGCAACTCCGTGCATCTCCAGTCAGCACCCATGTCAGCGCCCAGTGCAGCCATCTCCGCACCATCTCTGAGCCATGTGAGACGGCCAGTCCTCCCTTGGCCATCCCAGTGCCATTCATTGAGGCATGTGAGACGGCCAGCCCTACCTTGGCCATCCCAGTGCAACCCAGCTGCCATCCAAGCCCCCTTTCACCCCAAGCACGCCCCCTAGCCATGCACGCCCCAACAAAGCCAAGCTCGCCCAAGACCAACCAACCAAGCCAAAAGGGCTAGCCAAGTGGCTAGGGAGCCTATTTTTGGGGTTAAAACTTGGTCAAACCAAGGAAATCAAGCCTTAAAGCCCAATTTGACCAATTTAACTCCAAGGAGAGCTTGTATAAATAGTAGTCTTCTCTCATTTTTGTGGATATTTACTCCCCTCCTAACCCAAGCTAGGGTTTAGGATCAAATTACTCTCAATCTCTTGGATAATTTTCTCTCTTAGGTTTTAGATTTATGTAACGCCCCGATTTCGATAAAACAAATATATATTTTGTGTTTTAAATTAAAACAAAGTAGATTTGGGCGTTACGTAAAATCAAAAGAAAATAGAGAATTTTGTAAAACTTTGAGTTACGCAGCGGAAATGGTAATGAGAAAATAATACAATTTCTATTAGTTTTAAATTGATAGATAAAAGTAGAATCGTCTTGAGTTTGAATCACTTTGAAATGACCTACTTTTAAAATAATATAATATAATATAATATAATATAATATAGTATAGACTTTAATATTTAAAAAAAAAAATTCAGCACCCCGAAATCATAACTTCTAGGCCCCCTTTTTAAAATAGAACTTTTAGGCCTCGTTTCAAAAATAAATAAATAACTCAAAAGTAGGATATAAATAAAGATATCCAAAGTATAAACTCATATCACTTAAAAACACAACTAAGGATATCAACATTTATAAATTATCGCCCACGCTTTATCTGCGCTACTTTGATATTTACCCCTTTGAATTATACGCAGACAATGATAAAGAGAATTACGTGTAATTCGAACCAAAAATGCCGAACTAGAAGTCAAATCGACATAATTTAAATTATTTAAATTATACATAGTAAATCATCCACCTCCAACGTCACTCGTTGCTCGGTCTCCTCATCCTGAAATTTTTAATAATAGGGTGAGCTTTCCACTAGCTCAGTAGTTACACCGACATACCATATGCAAAATTATACAAACTCAGAAATAGCACAATTAACCATAGACTTCATAATTTTACTTTGGAAGACAGTTGACTGCAGCTAAAACGCGGCGGGTTTCCCCTATAACCCTTTTCCCCGGTCATAGGCCTCCCCGATGACCCTTTTCCCCGGTCATAGGCACTTAAGGCCCCTGGTTTTAATCATTGGATATAGCACGCTGGTCCAATGACCCTTTTCCCCGGTCACGGACAACTTTTGCGGTCCACGGCTATATTATTTTATAAACATAGGATTTCATGATACACGTTGCACATAGATTTGAGAACATAGAATTTAACATAAGACAAGTCGGTGGTCCCTACCTCGTAATTTGAATGTAATGGATTTTGATGAATGTCATGAGTGAATGCTTAGTATATCTTCGATTCTTTGTCTACATAATGAAATAAAATATTCGAACGTGACTTTTGTATATATTGAACTTGGATGGTTGAAGTCGACAATAATTGGAATAAAATTTGAATTTAATTGACAACCATCATCATCAATTCGGAAATTAAGGGTTAAATGATGGAATAAAATAAAATTAAAGTGTAGATATAGAATTACCTTTAAATGGTGGGACAAAATGGCTGAATTGAAATTTCATAAGTTTGAGGGGCTGAGTTTAGAACTTTGGGTAAACTGTGGGTTAAATTGAAAAGGACGGGAAAATTGGGGGATCAATGTGTAATTCTGGAAAAATTTGGATTAAAAATAGTTTCAGCCCTAATCTCCTTCATTAACCCGTCTGCCCCTTTTCTTATTCCTCTCCTTTCTCTCTTCTTTGGCCAGAAATCGGCGAAGTGCAGCTGGGCGGACGACAGGCGGACTTGGCTGGCGACGAGGAACGACGGCGCTTGGCTGGAGACTGGTGACGAGGAACGGCGGCGCTAAAGCGCAGCCCCGGTGGTGACGACGTTTGGTGGCTAATGGCAGGGATAGGCTTAGCGGTGGCATCCTCCGGCAGCCGGGTGATGGACGGGGCGAAACCCACCCCTCCTTTGACTTCGACTGGACAGCCCCTTTCCGGCAAAGTCACGCGGCGATGGCGGCAGAAGTTAGAGCGGCGGCGGAAGGAAACGGCGACAGCTTCGCCTTCAATCGACGGCGGCGGCGGCTAAGGCGATGACCTCTGGCTCTGCGGCGGCTCAGCATCTCTGTCGATGGGCGACGACCCGTGATGGCAAGGGCTCCATCGGCTGGGCTCGGTGGCGTGGCGGCGTGGTGGCGATTCTGGCGATGTGAATTTCCGGCGTTGATAATGAAATTACGGGCTATCTGGGGTGTAGACGGTTTGGGTCGATGTGGGTTTCAGTCGGCCGGGTTTCGGGTTTGCCTGCGATGGAGTCGGGCTTTGGGTTGGCCCTTGGGTTCACGAAAGCTTGTTGTGGCAGAGTCGGGGTTCCGGGTGGTGGTTGTTCGGGCCTGGAGACCTTCGGGAAAATACATGGTGGTGATGGAAATTCGGCTGAGGTTTTGGGTTGGGTTGGAGTTGATGGTTTTGTGATGTTGTGGTCGGCAGTGGTGGTTTTGGCCGGAAAACAGGCTGTGGTTTTGCCCGGTTGAATGGTTTGGATCGGGCTGCCATGGCTTAGCGGTGGCGATGGTGGTTGTGTTGGGGATTGAAATGGTGGCGGCTCAAGAGACTGGGAAACATGGTGGTGGCCTCGGCGGATGGGCGGCGTTCGGTTCTCCGGCTGGTTTTGCGTCTGGTGGCTCAGGTTTTTGGTTGAGGAGTTTCTGGCGACGGTCGGTGCGGCTTGGTTTTTTGGCAGCAGTTCTGACAACGATAAACGGGTGGGTGACTGGAAATGGTGGCTGGTCGGGTATGGTGGTGGTGTCGGTTTTGGCCGAGATGATGCTTGGAATTTTGCAGGCAGTCGGGCTTCGGCTGTGAGTTGGTTCGCGATAGATATAATTAGAAATCGGAGGCTTATTGGATTTTGGTGGCTGTCGGAACTGGGACTATACGGTAGCGATGGGATTGGTTGTCGGTTTCGAAAGGGTTGCCGATGGTGAAGGCTTTTGGTTTGAAAAACTTTAGGAAGAACATTTTTTTGTTTGTAATTGTTTACTGTCGTGTGTGCGTGTGCGCAGGGAATGAATTTTGAGTGTTATGTGTAAAATGTAAAAGAGTGATTAAAAGGGTATAATAGTAATTAGTGATAAATCATAGATTAAGAACGGGTGTTATGTTGCTTGATATTAAGGAGTGATTTGAGGGCTTATTCTGTGATTTAGGAGGAAGAAGCACATTACTTGCTAAATGTATGTGGAAGTGGGAATGGACAATAATCGAGAAAATAAATGTGGATGAATTGAATGGTAAGAGAATGATGTATGTAATTGGACTCTAGTAAGACTTTTAAATTTGGAATGCCCAAAACTCAATGGGCCAAGATTAAGAGGTAAAACACTTTAACAATAATCTTAATGATCTTTGGCCCATTAATAATTTAGATTTTGAAAAGAAAGGGACATTGAACTATTTAAAGTAGGTTTAATTAAAATATATGGAAAATGATTCAACGTGAACTAAGTTCAAAAAAATCTATTCAAATATATTTAATAAAAATGACTTGGAATGTAATGTAGATATAAGATAAATATAATAATATTGAAAAATAAAATTTGATATAGTCTTAAATCTATTCAAATATATAAAATAAAAATGACTTGGAATGT
This sequence comes from Phtheirospermum japonicum, assembly GCA_014905375.1. Taxonomy (NCBI): domain Eukaryota; kingdom Viridiplantae; phylum Streptophyta; class Magnoliopsida; order Lamiales; family Orobanchaceae; genus Phtheirospermum; species Phtheirospermum japonicum. The sequence continues at coordinate 1,436,108 of BMAC01000030.1, read as the reverse complement.
AACGTAGATATAAAATAAATATAATAATATTGAAAAATAAAATTTGATATAGTCACCTAAAGTTTATATCACAATTCTTTTGAAAGAAAAGATTTAATTACAGTTCTTTTAAAAGAAAAAGATTTTGGTTAAATGGGAGTTAAGAGATTTGAAATTGAAATATTTTGAGTTGTGCCAAAGTAAACAAATAAATAAATAAATTTAAATCCTAAATTATTAAGTCAATTAAAATGGAAATAAGTTTTGGGGTGTTACAATTTAATTTCAAGCTTTGATGTAATTTCTTTTCTAGATTTAGTTTTACTTTCATGCTTGGCCTTGGGTTGTAAGCACAAGAAGAATTCAAGTATTCAAGCTTGTTTCATTTCTTAATTAAAGAAATTTCCTTTTTAATTCCATGCTTTGCTCTTCATTTTAATGCTTTGTTCTTCATTTTCATGCTTTTTGCCTTGACACCTTGATTCCATGTTAGATATTGGGGACTCTCTATGGAATCTAGATGAGTGACACGTCTAGGTCATAGATCGGGTCTTGGATCGTCTTGATTTTGAGTTTTTCCTATGCTTTATTTTGAATCTTATTTTCATGCATAGTTTTAGGTTGAATCTTAAATCTACTCTTTGTTGCTTGTTATTTTTCATAAAGTTTTAGACTTTCATGTCAACTTTCATTGAGCTTTCTATCTATGCTTTCAATTTGTGCTAATTTTCATTATTTGAGTTTTTATGCATAGTTGTACCTTGTGCTTGCATGCTTGTACTTGGTGAAACATTGCATTTTCTTGCTTATTTTCATTATTGCTTGCATTAATATATTGAGGCATACGACCGAGGCATCCGACCAACTTGCTATTTCAGTTTCTAGAGTAGTTTAGCTAGTTTACTTGCTTTATTTTCATTTTATTTTCGTTTCTCAAGCTATAAACACTTTGGATCTCTCAATTGAATCGATCTTCGATAATACCAAGCCAAATGAACCTTTAGTTTCCCAAAACCATGAAAAACTACAAACAAAATGGTGCCGTTGCGACTCGGCTTGGTTAAGGCTTTCGGTTTGATTGTGGTTTCATTGTGTTTCTAGCTTTCTTTGTTATTTGACGTTTTTTTGTTAAGTATGCAAAGTACATGTATAGATATGGTGGATACATTCCCAACATGGGAGGGCATGGTGCAAACTATGTTGGGAATGAGATGTATAGTGGTTTTGGTAACGTGGGAGGGCATGGTGCAAACCACGTTGCCAATGGTAGATTCGGCTATGGGCAACCCAACATGGGAGGGCATGGTGCAAACCATGTTGGGTATAACTGTTACATGGGTACGAATAGTCCGTACGAGGGTTATGGTGCTCCTAATCAATGTCCGAGCATGCAAAATCCAAATCCCGGCCTGTATGGAAGTCCTCTTACTTACAATTTCAATCATACCCCGATTGGTGCCATCAATAGTGCTCAAAATCCCGATCCGTATGAGTTGCTTGGCGGTGTGAGCTCCAATGCCCAAAATGCCCCTCCCGCCCTCCATATCCCGATGAATGCTCCACCACCGTCCACCAATCCAAATCTTACCATGATCATGCAATAATTTCAATCTATGTCGATGTCATTTGAGGCTCGGTTCACCACTTTTGAGGCTCGGTTCACCGCTCTTGAGGCTTTGACGAACAATTTAAGCACTGCGATTGAGCAATTGGAAAGTGATGTGAATATGTTGAAGCAAGCAAATGAGTAAGACGAATTGCCAAGCCAACCTTCGCATCCTCTTGCGGTCACGGTCATTGGAAGTGGTGGGGTGGTTGATAATACGGTTGTTCTGTTGTCCGAGGTGGAGGTGGTTTCTATTACGAGTATTCTTCCTCTTCCCGGTTCTACCCTCCTCATTTTTGCAAATCCTGATGCCCCTATACCCTATCCATTAAGGTTATCCTTCGAAGTTTGCTTACGCATGGACGTGGCCCAAGAGCTGGTCGAACAAGTTTTTATGGAGGAAAGGAGCACCGAGGAGGAGAGTCGCCGAGAAGTCTATTTTGAGGATCATTGTGAGGATGATGATCCCCTTGTCCATACCGACGAGTCCATTATGTTACAAGGTGCCAATGACGTAAGTGAAGGAGAGTATGATTGTGTCGTTGAGGGCACCGACAAATTGTTGGTGGGGGAGGTGGAGGTTTTTGATGATATGATTGAAGAGCTTGAAGAGTGTCTTGAGTTAGTTCCCTATGAGGCCGAGAGGAGGCACAAGCCTGAGCTTAAGCCTCCTCCATCTCCCCTCGAGCATGCTTATTTAGAGAAAGAGGAGAGCCTACCGATGACCATCTTGGAAAATTTGGATCGAGGTGAAGAGGAGGGGTCGATTGGAGCGATTAAAGTTCTTAAGGGTGCTATTGGGTGGAGACCCGAAGTTGTTAAGGGAGTTACCCCTTTGAACCCAAATATTGAAGAGATAGTAAGAGTCGGAATTTGGAGGTGGTTGTGGGAAGGAATGATGTTTTTGATCTCCAAAAGCGAGTGGGTGGATTCCATTGACTTGGTGCTAAAGACGAGCGGCATGTTCATTTTTGAGGATGAAAAAGGAGAGTTGTTGGCCATGTGGGTTGGAGGACGTTGATCAATTTTAAGAAGTTGAAAGTGGCTACCAAGAGAGATCATTTCCCTCCCTCGTTTATCGATCAAACGTCGGAAGAGTTAGCCGGCCATTACTCCTTTTGCTTTTTCGATGAGTGGTCGGGGCACTTCAAAACCACCATCCCACGCGAGGACCTAGCCGAGACGAGTTTCGATTGCCCGCTTGGAACGTTTGCTTTTTGGCGGATCTTATATGAGCTAAGCAATGCACTAAGGATGTTCCAAAGAGTAGACCCTCCCGACAAGGAGGAGATCGTTTTGGTGGACCCTCCCGTTATCTTTCCACCTTGATCAAAAAGGGAGTTCGTCGAGCTAGTGATGTAAAACAAGCGCTTCTTGGGAGGCAACCCAAGTTCTTCTCATTTATTTCTTTTATTTTCTTTCTTTCTTCTTAAAATGAAAATCCAAAAACATTTGAAAAATTAAAAAACAAAAAAATATTTTGTTGAGATTCGTGTACATATTTTCTTGAGTTTTTAATTTCGTGTGATTTTCTCTTTTAGTGTTTTGTTTTTCGACTCCAACATTCGCCGATTTTATAAGCTAATAGTGTTCATGGAGCCGGGAGAAACAAGCCATGCTCGGTCATCGCTTGGATTACTTGATTCTTAAGTGGACCCCACCGAGCTCGACTTAAACTCGTTCGTTTAAGGAAGTATCTATTCACCCTCCTTTGACTTGATTTTCATTAAAATGCAATGAGGGCATTGCATGGTTTAAGTGTGGGGTGGGTAGGTGGTTAGGGTCCGGGTGTCACAAAGCATGATTTTTCTTTCTTGACTTGAGCCTTGGCGGAGTGACGCATTCTTGGCGAAATGACGCTTACTATTTGCGCTTTTATATGGTTGAATCGATTTGTGTGTCTTTTGTGTGTCTACTACATGTTTAAGCAATCTAAACATGCTGGGAAGTTTGAATAGTTTACTTGTCGAGTTTTTACATGTTTATGGCCTCTTGTAAAAGGAGTTAAATTTTTGTGTTTCGTCCAAAACCCGCTTATATATAATCAACATTTTCTCGTGAAAAGATTGCAACGCTCTAAAAGCTCTTTGGATTTTGCTCCCAAATTCAATGCAAACTAGTGAGTAGCCTTGTGTGATTTATCGTCTTGCTTGCATTTTTATGGAAACTGCATTGAGGAGGTTTGATTTTGATCGTACATGATTGAATTCGAAAATGACCTCGAGGCACATATATATCCATATATTTAAGCTACTTTAAAAATTCCAAACGAGCCCCCTTGAGCCTATGTCCCGTTTCTTGTTAGCTGAGCTCAATTTTAGCTCTTATATCTTCATAAATTGTGAGGTAAGAGTGTATGATTAGTTGACAAGAAATGTGAGGGGAATCGATTGTGGGTTTCGGGTTTTGAGTTGCTTATATATATATATATAAGAAGAAGAATACTCCAACACAAATCACGAAAAGTGACAAAGCGTGCGTTCAAGTGAAAAGTCTAACTAAAAAAGGCTAAATTTAGTATAAAAGAAGCAAATTCAAAAGACGTCTAAGTGTTGTGAAATAAAGTCGGAAAAGCGTGTGAGTATACAAAAGGGTTTCGAATGAGAGTTTGGTGAATTGGGAAAGGTGAAGAGATTATAAGCATCGGGTCTTCAAAATTAGGATTTTGTGTATTATTGATCGAATTTGATCGTGTGTTAGCCACTATATCCAAATGTTTTATACCTTAACAAAGAGCCAACATTACAACCCAAAATAAAGACCTCTTTTGATTCTTGTTTGGTCATGAACTATGAGCAATTTTGAGTGTCTGATTTGTGAAATCTTGACCAGGTGCATGTATAATCCGATTCGAGCATAAACACGTCCTATATACTAAACACTTGGAAGTCATCAATTTGATTTTCATTTGAGGAAGAGTAATACGAGCAATGCTTGATGATAGCGAGTCTATGTTGATACTATCATCATATTAATAAGGATAAGCACAAGAATTTCTCATTTCACACAATGTTCAGTGCATGTACACTCTCGATCCTTTTCGTTGTTCGAGGATGAACAAACTGATAAGTGTGGGGTAGTTGTTTTGCATGTAATTGTTGTGTTTTTCTCGTGTTCTTAATTAGGGTCTTATATTGTTTTTAGTGATTCTTGAGTCGTTTAGCTTTGTTTTCTAGGTTATTTTTCTTATTTAGGGTTTTTGTGTTCTTCTTTTGAGTTTAATTGGGTTAAATGGTTTTAATTGATTTAAGGTTGGTGAAATTCTTGGGTTTTTATGTTGAAAATTCTCATTTAATAGGTGGTTTAATGATTTGAATTCAAGCTAAGGTATGGAGGCCAAGAATCAAGCCATCTCCTTGCCAAGGGCCTGCCAAAGTTGTGCCAAGAAGGAGCTCCAAAGGGGAAAGCATTCTGGAATGGTGGCCATCTCCCTGCCAACTCCATGCCATCTCCAGTCAGCACCCATGGCAGCGTCCAGTGCAGCCATCTCCGCGCCATCTCTGAGCCATGTGAGATGGACATCCCTCCCTTGGCCATCCCAGTGCCATTCCTTGATCTATGTGAGACGGCCAGCCCTCCCTTGGCCATCCCAGTGCCACCCAGCTGCCATCCAAGCCCCCTTTCACCCCAAGCACGCCCCCTAGCCATGCACGCCCCAACCTAGACATGCACGCCCCAACCAAGCCAAGCTCGCCCAAGACCAACCAACCAAGCCAAAAGGGCTAGCCAAGTGGCTAGGGAGCCTATTTTTGGGGTTAAAACTTGGTCAAACCAAGGAAATCAAGCCTTAAAGCCCAATTTGACCCATTTAAATCCAAGGAGAGCTTGTATAAATAGTAGGCTTCTCTCATTTTTGTGGATATTCACTCCCCTCCCAACCCAAGCTAGGGTTTGGGATCAAATTACTCTCAATCTCTTGGATAATTTTCTCTCTTAGGTTTTAGAATGTAATCTCTTTTCTAGATTTAGTTTTACTTTCATGCTTGGCCTTGGGTTTGTAAGCACAAGAAGAATTCAAGTACTCCCTTGGATTGTTACTTTGATGCAATTAAATTTAAGCTTGTTTCATTTCTTAATTCAAGTAAGTTTCCTTTTAATTCCATGCTTTGCTCTTCATTTTAATGATTTGTTCTTCATTTTCATGCTTTTTGCCTTGGCACGTTGATTTCATGTTAGATCTTGGGGACTCGCTATGGAATCTAGATGAGTGACACGTCTAGGTCATAGATCGGGTCTTGGATCATCTTGATTTTGAGTTTTTCCTATGCTTTATTTTGAATCTTATTTTCATGCATAGTTTTAGGTTGAATCTTAGATCTACTCTTTGTTGCTTGTTATTTTTCATAAAGTTTTAAACTTTCATGTCAACTTTCATTGCTCTTTCTATATATGCTTTCAATTTGTCCTAATTTTCATTATTTGAGTTTTATTGCATAGTTCTACCTTGTGCTTGAATTCTTAAAGATCCATATGAAGAAGTTTGAAACAATTTAATGTAGTGAGACTTTGCACGTTTGGATGAGATACCCTGACATGCTTCCCTTTCTGACATGCCTCGCAGACTGGAATGATTTTAGTGTTAAGCTTACATAGTCCATTCAAAGCTTTCTTCTTGGCCAATATTTCCAACATCTTGTAATTGACATGACCGAACTTTTGATGCCATACCTCGACATCACTCAATTGAGATAGTTTACAGAACACATCACCATTGATTGGTAGAAATTGTCAGAAGTCCTATGACCAGTAAGGATACATGCATTGCCCTCGTCATAAACTTTGCACTTTTCATGGGTGAACTTGACACTGAACCCACCATCGCACAGTTGGATAATACTTATCAAGTTCGTTGTTAAGCCTTCAACAAGCAGTACATTTCAAGCTTTGCAATACCAGGAACATGAAGGGTTCATTGACCAATGATTTGGCCATCTTCACCTCCACCATACTTTGTCTTTTCTCCTTGAAACTTGACAATATTTGAGAGAAGATCTTCCGAGCTAGTCATGTGTTTAGAGCATCCCCTGTCGAAGTACCAAGCTCCAGAAATGGGTGATTTCAGTGATGAATAGATCATGTTGCGTTTGATCTTGTTCTTTTTGACCCAGACCTATTTGACACTGGTGTTGATTTTGGTGTTAGTAACACAGAAACCGTCACGGGACTCAGCAGACAGCTTTGTCTTTGTAAACTGATTTTGTTTGCCAACAATCTTCCAGCAGAATGGTCGGATGTGACCATGTTCACCACAGTGATGACACATGCATTATTTTCTTCTCTTCTTGTGACATTTGATCTTGTACACCTTTGGGCTTGATTCTGGCATTTGTTGATTAGGCTTGTATCCTATCCCGTGTTTAGATGAATCAGGGACACTTAATTACAGGATCTCATCGAGCTTAGCCTTACCCTTGTTGGGGTTCGAGATGGTTTCTTGTATTTTCTTTAAATCAGTCTTCATGCGTTCTAGCTCATCATCTTTTCTAGTGAGTGATGACTCAAGTCTGACAATTATATTGAGTTGATCCTCCTTCTCGTGAGTCATTTTTTCCACCTTGATCATAAGAAACTTGATATTAAGCACTTGATTACCCCAGTTGGCAAATAAGTTGTCATACTCAATTCTCAGCTTCTCATTACTGTCAAGTGTTTCTTCAACTTCTGCATTCAGGCATCAGGTGTTGGTTTTGGTGTTACCAACACGAATGTCGTCATCCCACACAACATTAGCAAATAAGGCTGGAACAGTTTTAGATGAGTCAGAATTGCTGTCTTCTTCATTGAAATCTTTTGCAATCAAGTTCTTCTTCCTCAATGTATTTGCACATTCATTCCTGTAATATCCCCAACCTTTACACTCATGACATTGAACTTCATTTAGGGGCTTTGGGGAACTCAAAGTTTTGGATTCCGAAGATGAAGACTGGGATCTAGCAAGAGTACGCCCTGATGATTTTGGTGTTGACGTCTCTGGCTTATTTTTAGAATGAAATCCTCCAATATTGTTTTTTCTCTTCAAGTACTTGTTAAACCATTGAGATACAAGAGACACATCTTCTTCTCAAAGTGTGGTAGCATCAACCTTTTCCAGTAGCTCGCTCCAATCAATATCTTCATTGTCATCAGAGTTAATATCGAAAGTTAGAGCAACATTCTTCTCTTTTGAGTTGGAACCAAGATGTTCAATCTTAAATATCTTGAGCAAACCTACTAAAGTATCGAAGTCTAAATCGTCTATGTCCTTTGATTCTTCAATGGCTACCACTTTGATGCTGAATTTCTTTGAGATGGATCTTAGCAACTTTCCCACATGACGTGAGTTAGTCATAACTTCACCAAGTTATACGCACATATTCGCAATATCCGAGAGTCTCATGGCATAGTCAACGATGGACTCTTTTTCATCCACCCTCATTGACTCAAAGGTGGCAGTCAACATCCTCAGTCTTGATTTCTTGACACTTTGAATTCCTTCACACACCCTCTGCAACGCATCCCACGCATCTTTTTCCGACTCGCACTTTTTGATCACCTTATAGTAGCTTGCATCGACATAGCCATAGAGAATGTTGATGGTCTTAGAGTTCCAATTTGATAAGTCTAGTTCATCAGCCGTCCACTCTTCTTCTACAAATAAGGATCGGAGGTCGTAGTTTTCCTTGAGCTTCCATAGCGTCTTATACAAATAAGGATCAGTATACTTAGTACGTCAAGTAACCTGCTCTAGATGTCAATTGTAAATATGGTAGGTCTATGGATGTTTAAATAAGTATTAGTAAATCGATGTTAAGTCCAGTGTTAAAAAATGAGAACTAACATCAAACAGAAAGGAAATAAAAACCAGTGGAATAAATTGAAACTAAAAGGAACACAACAATTTAAATTTCATTCGTAAGCAAACGTGCTTACGAACTGGGTATATAAACCCGAAAACTATATTACTTTAATTCATTCAAGATCAAAATATAAAGTATAAAGTAATATATGAAAACAATAGCATCAACACTATGATTCTAAAAATACTTTTCACCACAAAAGATGATCTTCTCCGTTAGTCACGCAACTTCAAAGATCTATGAATCTCGGATGATGGATTTAAGTACTCTTCGTGCTTGTGTTCTTCTGTTTGTGTGTCTCTACTCCTTTTCTTCTCGTCCCGTTAAAGTTATTTCTCTAATCAAGACTAATTCTTGTCTTAAATAGACAAGAACCCTAGTCTTGGTAAACAAGTAAACTAATCCTAAACTCAATCTAGGAAACTAAATAAAATCCTAAATATAATTTAGGAAACAAATCTAGCTTCCTAATATATTTTGATCCCAGGAAAGGAAAATAACTACAAAAGGAAAATTAGGAATAATTGCCAAGAATAAAATTCTCAACATGTTGGTACTCACATTATCTTGCCTGATACATTTACTTCCAGTACTCGATTTATGATTGAGAACTACTACGATGCTATGGCAAGTTACCGGTGGGCAGGTTATCCTAATTTATTTTTTATATTCACGTGCAGTCTTAAATAGATTGAGATCGTTCGCTTTGTTGATAAAATAAATCTAAAACTAGAGGATTGACTCGATATAATTTCAAGGATCTTCAAAACCAAGTTGGATGCTATGATGAGACATTCAGCTATGATGAAGTGATAACTATTACGCTCGATATCTCTTAAAGATTCGAGAAGCCTAATGTCACGATGATATTTAAAAATGCTAATGACACGCAATACAATAAATATCGCGATGCATGCTAATCTATAGGGCTATTGTTAGATGATAGAGAATATATTGATGGTATATCAGAAATAAGTAATTGGAGATCATCACATTCTGTGAGATCTTTACTCGCAACCTTTATTGCATAAAATCTTTTAGCACATCCTGAAAAAGTGTAGGAGAAATGCTAGGAAGATTCATCAGATGACAATTTATATAATCAACGAAAGTAAAAGTCCAAAGGTAGCACTTATTGATATTTGTTTTTATTCTCTATAAATTATTAGTTATATTCTATTATATTATCTTTATTACCAATTTTCTTAATTTCATTTTCAGTGACCTTTTTCTTTTTTCAAGTATATAAATGAGTGATGCTCAAACTCAGAACCTTACTTTTCTTGAAGTTGATAATTTATTGCAGAGTATGAGAAAGAACTTAAAAGGATTTTTCACCCATTCTAATTTCAAAGGTCGTCGATTCCAGTATGTGTTGCAATATATTTATTACTGAAGAATTAAAGTAAGACCGTGAGGTACTCAGAACATGGTAAATTAGTTGATAACTTGAATGTTGATCAGCTTCACATTTATGATAAAGTCATGAATGCAGTACATTCGACCATGGGTGAGGTATTTTCTTGTCCATGGATACGGAGGGACCAGTAAAATATTTGTCTGGAGGACAATTTATGCGGCCATTGGAGTTATTCTGAATGTAACATCTTACGGCATAACTTCTCTTCTTCCTTCGAAAGGAAGAATCGGACATTTTAGATTTTAAGGTTCCTTTTAATCTCCACCAAGAATCATCTATTCTAATCTTTAATGGAACTCCACTTGCAGAATTAATGATAGGTGAGCAGCTCATTACTTGAGACGAAACACTGATGATGCATAAACATTATTTTGCAACTTTGGATAAAAAGTTGAAAGACGTGATGGGATCGCAAAATAATTCTGACATGCAGCTTCTATTTGGTGGCAACACAATAGTTCATGGTTGAGATTTTTGTCGGTTATTACAAAAGGCACTAGACTAGACATAGTTCACTTCTTCACATTTGCGGGCTCATTGCATGATTTTGAGGTTGACCAAGAATATGAGGCCGCAAAATACCAGTTCAGATCCCAGTTATGTTGAATTAAAAAAAATCGTCGGCTGGATAAATAGTATAGAAGATGGAACAGTTAGAGGACCAATCGATGGTGTCGTTCAAATTGAAATTCTAAATGATTTATTATGAAAGATGATGGATCATGTTGCCTCAATTATGGCGAGTACATATCCACAATTTGGAAAAAACTAACTACTTCACTTATTTGGAGGGTCATGTTATTCTTGCCCCAACTTGATCTCGTCGATTTAATTAATGAATATATGATATAATAGAATGGTGGAGAATGTAAATTATATTTTAGCTCTGATTGTGCGTGCAAATTTGATTCAGACATTGACATATTGTAGGATGTCCACTCACTAGAGTTTCTAACACTATCAAAAGTAGAACTAAAATTGAAAATTAAAGCTAAAATTAAAAATTAGAACTCCATTCATGTTGTTGAGAAATATCGATCATTCCCTTGTGTTGTGTAATGAAACCAATTTGGTTTTTACATAACTTGACAATCATATTGTACATGTTAAGATTCTTCAAGGAAATACTGCAAATGAATTGGTATCGATCCCTAAAATGACTATCATGCCATCTGACTTGAGGTTTCCTTTCAAGTTCCAATGGCGACAATTTTATGTGATCATGTCATACGCCATGACTATAAACAAATGTCAAGTATAATCTCTCTCTCTCTCATGTTGGACTTTTCCTAAAGAAGTCAATTTTCAGTCATGGTCAATTATACGTTGTTATATTAAGAGTAACCAGTTATAGGGTATAAGAATATTGATAGTTGATGATGAGAATAAACGTAGTAACAAAACTACAAATATTATGTAAAATGAAGTTTTTCATAATTTGTAAAGTATATTTCGTATAATAAAAATCATTTTATATACCACGTTATATCATTTTTAATACTATTCGATTTTTGAATAATAACTAGATGTGTGTGTGTGTGTATACATACCTTAGTATACATATATATAATAATTTATTTAATTATTTTAATACATTCAAACTCAATTATTTTTATTTAATATAAAAATAAAATAAAAATTATCATATAACACACGAGTATACTATAGTAATATTAAAAATGCACTATGCAATGGCACTTGGGCAAGACTTGATTCAAATTAAGTGGAAATTCTAGAACAGTACTCATTTAATTATCCGTATGAGATTTCCAATCCTAATCCAAATTGTTTATTTCTAAAACCGACTTGTATCCTTTAAAATTTCAAATACTTCATCTATTTATGTGGATTACATGAATTGTAGGAGTTAATTTAAATAAGATGCTTTTCTAATCTTATTATGTTGAAGACAAAAACATTATAACAACATAGTCGGATCAGAACAAGTCGACCATATCATTTGTAATTCACTTTAATCTGGTCACTTACTGTTCAGGTCGTTCCATCCTGATTCTAACCTAATTTGCCCAACCTCAATTATAATCATCTTATAATGTGTTACGTGTGAGGTTCATGACTTATTTTCGGCGTATACTTTGATGTGATAAAAAATAATTGACTCACCAAGAATGAGGTCGCTGATTTTCGAATCACTCCTTCCGACCTGATTGACTTCTTGATGATCAGATTAACCTACAAAACAAAACTCAAGTCAGACAGTCTTACGATACTCAAGTCAGTCCCTTTTTAATAATGAATAAAGGAGAGCTGAAAGTAGGACAAAAATCAACTTAGAATAGAAGTGAAGTCTGTGTCCTCTTTATATATAGATAAGAGGCATGTTCCCAATCTAGGGTTCCCGTCTCCTATTCATACCACAATTCCATAATTAATTATATGCTAAGTTACCATAATTATTAGAACTCTCGCGTTTGTTAATATACCATAATGAGTATGGGCCAATAACCATACAATTTCCTTAGTTCACTAGGCCCCATATCGTACCATTTATATCAGCCCAACAGGGCCCAAACTCTATTAACCATGAAACTCAACTCTCAATACCGAGTTATTATAATAACATTTTACCTCATAAAAGCTCGCCACTCTCATATAAGAGCTCGTCATTCCTATGTAGGAGCTTGCCTCTCCTATAGGAGAGCTCGCCAATCCTATAAGACAGGTCGTATTTTAAACCTAAATTCATAAGCATACCGATATGAATATTTGATATCGTATCAAACTTGAAAGCACTACCAACTCGTTCGTCTCAATTTTAATTGTTTTTTATTTTTCTTTCTCATCATTATTCTCCAAAGAAAAAACATAGTTAACAAATATTTGTCCCTTTCGATCGAGGCAAGAAGAAGGGACGTATCTAGAAACTTTTATGATTGGGGCACAAACAAAAGCATTGGAAAATTATTAAGATCAAATTTTATTATGAAGTAAATCAAAAACCAACAAATGATATTGGAAACTTTTTAAATAAACATATGGTAGTACAGTATACATTTTTCAAACTAATTAATATATTCTTTTTATGAAAATTATATTAATATAAAAAAATATGAGGCTACGTGTTTCTCGTGAGAAAGAGTAGGTCTTGGGTGAGACCGGTCTCATAAAATGAGACCACATTTTACCATTTTGTAAGGTGGCCCATACCCAGGAAACAACCCAAACCCAGACCTAACAACCCAAAACTGGACCCAACCCCATTCAATTTTTCGAATTTGTCAGAAAATAGTAAAAAAAATCAGAAAAATCTGAAAATTTGCAGGTTGATGCGCAACAATAAGACGAACAATCGTACAACCCATAATTGCAAAACGATGAAAAACGAGTATTCGGTGATTTTTTTCAATTTTCAAATTAGCCGAAAAAATAGTAAAAAAAATCGAAAAAATTTGAAAATTTGCATGTTGATGCGCAACAATAAGACGAACAATCGTACAACCCACAATTGCAATACGATGNGACGAACAATCGTACAACCCACAATTGCAATACGATGAACAACGAATATTTGGTGAATTTTTCAATTTTTCAAACTAGCCGTAAAAATAGTAAAAAAAATCGAAAAAATTTGAAAATTTGCAAGTTGATGCCCAACAATAATACGAACAATCGTACATCCCAAAATAGAAATACGATGAACAACGAATATTTGGTGAATTTCTTCAATTTTTCTGAAATATTTGGTGAATTTTTTCAATTTTCAAATTAGACGAAAAAATAGTAAAAAAAATCAAAAAAAAATTGAAAATTTGCAGGTTGACGCACAACAATAAGACGAACAATCTCACAATCCATAATTGCAATACGATAAACAACGAATATTTGGTGAATTTTTCAATTTTTCAAACTAGCCGGAAAAATAGTAAAAAAAATCGGAAAAATTTGAAAATTTGCAAGTTGATGCCCAACAATAAGACAAACAATCGCACATCCCAAAATAGAAATACGATGAACAACGAATATTTGGTGAATTTTTTCAATTTTTCTGGAATATTTGGTGAATTTTTTCAATTTTCAAATTAGCCGAAAAAATAGTAAAAAAAATCAAAAAAATTTGAAAATTTGCAGGTTGATGAGAAACAATAAGACAAACAATCGTACAATCCAGAATTGCAATACGATAAACAACGAGTATTTGGTGAATTTTTCAATTTTTCAAACTAGCTGGAAAAATAGTAAAAAAAATCGGAAAAATTTGAAAATTTGCAAGTTGATGCCCAACAATAAGACGAACAATCGTACATCCCAGAATAGCAATACGATAAACAACGAATATTTGGTGAATTTTTTCAATTTTTTTGGAATATTTGGTAAATTTTTTCAATTTTTCAAACTAGCCGGAAAAATAGTTTTTAAGATCGGAAAATTTTAAAATTTGCAGGTTGATGCGCAATAATAAGACGAATAATCGTATAGCCCAAAATTACAATACGATAAACAACGGATATTTGGTGAATTTTTTCAATTTTTCTTGAATATTTGGTGAATTTCTTCAAATTTTCAAATTGGCCGGAAAAATAGGAAAAAAAAATCAAAAAAATCTAAAAATTTGCAGATTGATGCGAAATAATAAGAAGAACAATTATACAGCCCAGAATTATAATATGATGAACAACGAATATTTTGTGAAATAATAAAAAACTTGTGATATTTTAACAATCTTTTGTGATACTTTAACAATGTTTTGTGATACTCAAATAACTTGAGTTAAAAATGTTACTTAATTATATTTTATTGTAAAAATGTGTATAAAAAACTTGTGATACTTTAACAATCTTTTGTAATATTTTTAACAATGTTTTGTGATACTTGAATAGTTACAAACATTACTTAACTATACTTTAATTAAAAATAGGTATAAAAAACTTGTTGTATTTTAACAATATTTTGTGATACTTTAACAATGTTCTGTGATACTCAAATAATTTGAGTTAAAAATGTTACTTAACTATGTTTTATTGTAAGAATATGTATAAAAAACTTGTAATAATTTAATAATATTTTGTGATACTTAAACAATTTGAGTTAAAAATATTACTTAACTATACTTTAATCAAGAATAGGTATAAAAAACTTGTGATATTTTAACAATCTTTTGTGATACTTTAACAATATTTTGTGATACTTAAACAACTTAAGTTAAAAATATTATTTAACTATCGTTTAATTAAAAATAGTTATAAAAAACTTGTGATATTTTAACAATCTTTTGTGATACTTTAACAATATTTTGTGATACTTTAAAAATGTTTTGTGATACTCAAATAACTTGAGTTAAAAATGTTACTTAACTATGTTTTATTGTAAAAATATGTATAAAAAACTTGTGATACTTTAACAATCTTTTGTAATACGTTGGCAATATTTTGTGATAATTGAACAAATTGAGTTAAAAACATTACTTAACTATACTTTAATTAAAAATAGGTATAAAAAACTAGTGATGTTTTAACAATATTTTGTGATACTGAAATAACTTGAGTTAAAAACGTTAATTAATTATACTTTATTGTAAGAATATGTATAAAAAACTTGTGATACTTTAACAATCATTTTTAATACTTTGACAGTGTTTTGTGATACTTGAACAACTTGAGTTAAAAACATTACTTAACTATACTTTAATTAAAAATAGGTATAAGAAACTTGTGATATTTTAACAATATTTTGTGATACTTTATCAATCTTTTGTAATACTTTAACAATGTTCTGTGATACTCAAATAATTTGAGTTAAAATATTACTTAACTATGTTTATTGTAAGAATATGTATAAAAAACTTTTGATATTTTAACAATCTTTTGATAGAGAAAAAAGAGTCTGATTTTTTCACCAAAAAACTCAGAACGAGGGCAAC
>BMAC01000030.1:1413991-1419260 GCA_014905375.1 Phtheirospermum japonicum | reverse complement strand
TTGATACTTTAACATTTTTTTGTGATACTTGAACAATTATAAGAATGTTTTGTATACTTTAATTAAAACTAGGTATAAAAAACTTGTGATATTTTAACAATATTTTGTGATACTTTAGCAATCTTTTGTGATACTTTAACAATGTTTCGTGATACTCAAATAACTTTTACACATGAGTTATTAAGAATACGAAATATGATAAAGATGGGTGTAACATTGCACACAAAAATGAACATCAAAAGTTCTAAAATATCATTCTTCTATAAATGGAAGTTCTCACATCATTATCACCATAACTTAAAAAAAAAATAAATAAAAAATTACAGAATGGAGTCCTCACATCATTATACGTTAACTTACAAAGTGCAAAAAAAAAAAAAAAAAAAAAATCCATATTTATTACCATAAACCAGTGCCAAACAAAAATCCATACTATCACCATAACCCATTACGTGCCAAACAAACCATAACCCATAACGGTGAACAAAATCCATATTATCACCGTAACCATAACGGTGCCAAACATCATGGAGTTCGTGCCAAAGAAATAAACAAAATCCACATGAAAATCTCTAAGATATGATTGTGCCAAATCTCTTGAAATAAAAAAGGCATATGCTTGTATATGATTGTGAACTGTATGAACCCATGAATCCTGCGGTAAAATTCAATTATATCAAAAAATAAAAAGACAAATATATGCAATCAAATAACTTCTTTTGAGAATTAAACTAAAATTTGTATATGATTGTGAACTGTATGAATCTAACATATCTCAGTTTCCTTAATTCTCATATGAAGATACAAGTAACCACTCTCAAATTCTGGGAAAGACCAAATTTCCCAAGAGGGATGAAATAGATCCACCTAGCACAAATTCCAGTAATATGTTCAGTGAATCATCCTCCCTAACCAGTTCCTAAGTATCTTTGCGCAACACTACAAAATGTGCTAGGATGAGAGGTTGTACGTCACTCAACACAAAACTGACTGGAGATTATCAATTCCAAATGTTGGTGGTAGGCGACGATGGGCGGTAGCAGGCGGCGGGCGACGGAGATAAGTTGGAATTGGATCTGTAATCTCAGTGAGTGTGCACGAGAGAGAGAGAGAAAATGAGAGATAATATTATGTTTTATTGTTTTATATCTTAATGGGGCGGGTTGTGGTTTGGATGAGTGTTGGGTCAAATGGGTTGGTGGATATGGTAAAAAGTGGTCTCATAGTATGAGACCGATCTCACCCAAGTATTTGCCCGTGAGAAAATGTTATACGATGCACTCGAGTGCACCATGCATTGTGAGTCCGGTCCCATCTCGCACCAATAACTATCACACTCCACGCGCGACTATCCTCTCTCCACAACTCATGAACTTTCTTTTTCTCTCAAAATCAGACAAGAAAACCAAAAGGGGGTTTTCTTATCCCGGCGACTCTCTTCTCTTATCTTCTCCACCTAGCCTTGACGAGACCACTGTCGAACTGCCACGTCACCAATTGTAACCTCCCAAAGGCGGGGGCGGGTACACAATAGATGCTTTAGAACCTGTAAACAACAATGCCCAACACCGACGACGCATTTCGTCATTCTGATAAAGTATTTGCCAACAAATCAACTATTAGCGTCCCAAAATTTGATGAACAAACATTTACCAACATAGAAGAAGAAGTGCAAATGAAATGCCCGATTGAGTTTCAAGTGATTGGCGACATTGAGATCATTTTGGAATTTTACCCCATTGTTAATTAAGAAACGAAAGGGTATTTATTTGTATCCGAGAAAGAAGACAAAGCTTTAGATTTTATGGGTTGGAAGAACAAAAGAAGAGGTGGGTTGAGGTTTCTTGTGGGCTCAGCCCATTGGTGTGAGAGGTGTACGATGGGCTGGGTCGGCCCAAGTTCCAGAAATTTGCTAACTTGGGTGTGCTTTTGTACCTTTAATGCTTTACATTATATTTATTTTGTTTGGAAGTGTATAGAAAACTTGCGATTTCTTTGGTGGGTTTACTTTTTGAGTGACATTTTATGTTATCAGCGTTTTGCTCAGTATCAATGTTTGTTTCAATAGTGCAAGCTGATATGTGATGTCACGACGATATTGTTTAGATTTATTGAGTAGAGCATGTGTGATAGAAAATAAGTTTACTTGTTAGTTATCTGATTATTGTTCAAACCTAATTCAATGTGTTTGTAAATTCTTCAAATCTTGGATCACCATTTGATGATCTGCATTCTTGTTTACACGCATTTCATTATTTTACCTGAGTGAATTATCTGGAATTGGAAAAATCATTTTATGCGTAAGTTGATGACTTTTTCTTCAGGTTGAAGTGAAATCTATCATGCATTAAATTTAACTAGTCGAGTTTTAAGTTTTTACGTGTGATATTATACCGACTCTAATATGTGAATTGTACATGACGAATATGGTATATTGATTTTTTGTAAGGTTGTTTTTTTACGTATTGATTTTGATGATGAATATTGACTCTATATGTGATTGTATATCTACTTTGTATGCGATGAACATGTAATTTGTATGCGAATAATATGGAATCCCATTGTTTGATTTTTTGTAAGGTCTATTATTTTTTACTTATTAATTTTGTGTGTGATGTTATATTAACTTCATGTGTGATGGTATATGAACTCTAATTTGTGATGATATGTGAATTTTGTGTGTGATGAATACGGTATATTATTTTTTTTGTAAAGCTTCTTGTTTTTATTTTGTTCTTTTTGTGTTAGTTTTTGTGTGTGATTATAAGAATGGAGAATCACATGTAGATGTCATAATTATCATGTTTACATATAATTGTCATATTCGTCACAAAATTTTAAAATTATATTAACATTTTCTTTACTGGAGAATCGTCAATCTGGACAAAGAATAATAAACGGTTGATATCCTGAATAAGCCTTTTGCCTTATTGATGAGCTCTGAAGATGGATACCTATAAAGAACAAAGCCAAAAGGAAATCAAGAAGAATCAAGCCAATTAATTTATTCTGCAAGTGTTAAACTGGAGTTTTTTGGTTATGAAAGAATAAAAAATTAATTATGTGTATGTGTGTGTTCAGGTCTGAAAGTTGAATTGTGATTTCATCATCTTAATTTTGTGCAATTCTTGGATGATATCAGGATGATAAGGCTGATGTGATCCTAAAATACATGCCGGAGAGGCAAGGTTACTAAAGGCTTACGATGAGCTGCCCGGGAGTACGAGGCTTAATGAGGGTATTGCCGGTGGGCTTGATGGGGAGGATGATGGTCCCGGTGAAGATAACATTAAGCTTGAGTAAGATGATATCGACAAACTCTAATGAGTTTCTTTTTGTATCGCTACTTCAAATTCAAGGTCGTCCTTGTCTTTAATGTGTATTATTATTGTTGTTGTTGTTGGGTTATTTTTATAAAGTACAAAGTAAAAGTGATCTTATGTGTAGCACTTTAAGTGATGTGACGACGCTTTAATGTTTGAGTTTTTCATTTTGATGTGTTTGATGAAATAACAGCAAAACCTATACTTTAATGCTATTTATGTTCCTCATTATGTCTTGAATTTGTTTTCTTATGAATTCATAATTGTTTTCATGCTTGAACAAACTATAGAAAGAAAAATGCATCGAGATTGAAGCTTTTACAGTAATCAGGATAGTTGTCGGCATTTTCGGCTTTCTTGATGAAAGTTTTTCAAAAATAAAATATTGGATGACTTTTCAAGTTTTCATGTGAAATGATATCAATAGCAAGGAAGACAGTAAAATAGTTATTTGCATGCAACCTATGTAAAAATAAAGAACAAAATATTTGGATGCTCAATTGAACCTTTCATGGATTGTAACCAAAATATCTTGGAAAAATAATATTATATCCACATTAGCCAGCAATAAATATATAAACCCTGCAACTTCAGAACTATTCCCTTAAGAAGAAAACAAAAATTAATCATCCTCTACCAGATACAACAAGCATCGCATTATCCTCTAAATGAACTTGTCTATTCTTAAGGATTTCTTAGAACCTGCGGGCCTAAACTTGTCTAGCTGTAGTTTAGAGCTAGATCGGATCCCCTCGCCTTTTCTGATTTTATGATAATCAATACACTTCCAACTTCCAAGGACTTCAGCAGCAAACCCTATTTCCACGAGCCACCCTTGCTCTTCTCCACCTTCATATATCGACTGCTCGTTCTTAGAAGTGGAACAACATTTTCCATTATGGCTTGAGAAAAAAGACCAAGACACTCCGTTGCTTTAGGAGCGTCGTTAATGGCATCCTCCAAACATCAAGCATAAACTTAAACTTGTCAAAGCAAAAATATGAATAAAACCAAGTTATTTTTCAAAATAACTGCCATATATCATCACAAATAACTAACATATATCATTACAAACAATTGTCATATTCATGAGTAAATGAAAAATCAAACCCTGAAACCTAAAATGGAAAACCTAAACCCTAAAATAAAAAAATTAAACCATAAATTTATTTTGTATATCAACACAAATAACTATCATATCATCACATATAAGTGACATATATAATCACATATAACTGACATATATAATGAAAAACAATCGTCATATTCATCAGCAAAAATAAAAAATCAACCCCTAAACCTTAAACCCAGAACCTACCCTAAAATGGAAAAACTAAACCCCTAAACCCTAAAATGGAAAAATTAAACCTCATACTCAAGAATTTGGTCATATATAAACAAAAGTAATTGTCATATATCATCACATATAATTAACATATTTCATCACATATACTGACATTTCATCACATATACTGACATATATCATCACAAGTAACTGTCATATTCATTAGCAAAAATGAATAATCAAACCCTACACCCTAGGTTTCTGTCATATATCAACACAAACAACTGTTATATATCAACATATATAACTGGCATATTTAATCACATATAACTTACATATATCATCACAAATATTTTTATTCATCGGTAAGAATGAAAAACCAAACCTTAAATAAGAGTATACCTTTCTCAATACAAAAGCCAAATATAAGTAAGCAACCTCCCATTCATCAAGTGATAGTGTACCTGAAGAAAATTTTCAAAACCAATGAAAGATGATATATATATATAGATAATAGTACAAATTAAGGGAATATAATAATAGCAATGTTAAAATATAAGTAGCATTTTATATTATTTAAATTAGCATCACATATAATGTAAAGTAGTGGTTCCTAATTAGTTCTCACACACACACACACACACACACACACACACACACA
>BMAC01000030.1:1396491-1411491 GCA_014905375.1 Phtheirospermum japonicum | reverse complement strand
CATACATACTTGAGGTGGCTTGGAAGTGGCTTCAACTCCATTTTGGGTTCTAACACGGGTTGAGTGGATGTTTCGCTCTCGTGCTCCTTTTCGATCTCAAATAAGTTGACCACCCCCTCCGTGTTAAAATTATCGTCCTCGACGTTCCATTCCTCAAAAGGTATGATACCGAACAGTTCTTTCACGCATTGATCTACTGAATCGAGATATGAGCAATCGGGTTCCATTGAGTGTGAAGGAACGTTTTGAATGTCTCTAAGTGAAAATGTAACCGATTTGTCAAACACTGAAAGTGTCATCTTTCCTCAGCCCACGTCGATCAAGGTGTGTGATGTTGCCATGAAAAGTCTACCAAGAAGAATTGTTTGCTCCTTGCTCGATTTTGCAATTTCTCCGACATCTAATATCACAAAGTCCACGGGGATTACTAAGGTGCCAATTTCTACCAAAACGCCCTCGACTACTCCTAAAGGATGTCGCACTGATCGATCGGCTAACTGAAGTCTTAAACTTGTTTGTTTCATCTCCCCAAGGTTGGGCCGTCTATAAAGAGCGTAAGGCATCAAGCTGATCCCTGCCCCTAAATCGAGCATTCCTCTCGCTTTTTGCCCATCTCCAAGAGTTATCATGATATAGAAACTCCCTGGGTCGCCCAATTTAGGTGGTAGTGAATGATGGCAGATTGCACTTACTTCCTTTGATAGGATTATTTTTTTTGTTTGCCTCTAGTTTCTTCTCTTTTGACGCTAGTTCTTTGAAGAATTTCACGTATCCCGGCATTGCCTTGATCACATCAAACAATGGTAAGTTCACATTCACGTTCTTCAACATATTGTAAAACTCCATGAATTTCTTGCTCTCCTTCGCTGGCCTGAGTCTGTTTGGAAATGGCACCGAGTCTCGGATGACTCGTTGCTATTTTAGAATGCTCAAATTCTCCTGCGTATCAGTTTCATCCGACCAGATACCTTCTCTTATCCGATCGAATAACACTTCTTGTTCTCTGGTCCGACCGAAACTTGGCCCCATCTGATCGGATAAATTTTTCTGGCCAACAACCCGATCGGGTTTTTGCTCGGTCCGGTCGGGTGAGACTACTTCTCCTCCGATTCGATCGGAATTTTGCTCTGTCCGATCGGACAAGACTTTCTGCCCATCATACTGATCGGATTTTTGGCCCATCCAGTCGTATTACTTGGCTGATTTCCCTTTCAAATTGTGTTCGTCATCATGACCCTCCCCCTCCGTCGCTCCGATTCCGTTATTGACTTTCTTGCCTCCTCGTAGCACATATATGACCATTGATTGCTTTGGTTAACTGGGGAGTTTTGTCGAGTTGGCTCCGAGTTTCGCGACAGATGCAAAAAGTTTCCCTATAATCATTTTCAATTTATCCATTTGTTTCTTCGTTCGGTTATTCTCCACGATGGTTCGAAGGTTTTCTTCCCGATTGCGTAACATTTACACCTCTTGCCTTTGTCTCCAAAGTCGTAATTCTTCTTTGGAATCTTGGGGGAGTGGAGCTTGTTGTGGTGGTGGAGCTTGACATGGTTGTTGTTGTTGGTAACCACCTTGCCTTTGCGGAAAACGTTGTTGATAACCACCTTGTCCCTTGTTTTGATAGATGGTGTAATTGCTTGGTCCTCCTTGACTTTTATTTGGTGGTGGTGGTGCCAAATATTGAGGACCCATTTGTTTGGGTGGTGGTACGTAATTGGGACTTCCCGGCCCGTATCTGAGGTTCCTCGGATTATACGAACCTTTAGTAAACTTGTTTCCAAATTTGTTGTTGGATTTGAATTCTTGCACGGCGTTCACCTCCTCGTCCTTGTCTTCGTCAAATATTGCGTCACAATCGTTGGCTCTATGTCCAAATGCTCCAAAAATTCCACACATTTCATGTGATGGTTGCATTGCTTCTTTCTCTCGCTTCATCATCCCTTGCAACATGGCAACTTGTTTTGTAAGCTTCTCAAGTTTGCTATTCTCCCCCTTAGATACCGATACTTCATTCACTCTAAGTTTCCTTGGTCTTGAGCTTGTTTGCCTTGATTTTTCACCCAAAAGTTCGAACAAATCCCATGCCTCCATCGCGGTTAAGTCTCCAAAGTCTCCGGCCTTGTTCTCGACTTGTTGCTTGAAGTTTGGCAACAATCCTTCGTGGAAATAGTTTTTGACCATTTCGGGACTATTATTATGATAAGGGCATGCATGTAGGAGTCCTTTGTATCGTTCCCACGCACGTGGAATGATTCTCCATCCATTTGTTCGAAGTTGGTGATTTCTCTTCTTAGTTTCGCCATCGTTTGAGCCGAATAAAATTTGCCCACGAACTCCTTGAACACCAAATCCCAATTAGTTAAGGAATTGGGTTGTAATGACAATAGCCACTGTTTGGACTTGTCCTTCAAGCTACTCGGAAAACATCTCATCCTTAGTTGGTCCTCGTTCAAGCCAAATGTTGGAATTTCGGACACCACCGCGTAAAATTCTCGAATAAAGTTAAGCGGGTCCTTGTTTGCCGTACCATAGAATGTTGGAAATTGGTTGACAATGTTAGACTTCATTTCATAGTCTCGTGCCGTGAGGCTTAAGACAATGGCTGAACTATAGGGGCCAATGATCGGGCACATCAGGTCTCCTTGTCGGCGTTCATTTGGATATCGTTGTCCTCGTCCTCCACGAAAGTTTCTTCCTCCAACATTGTATTGTTCATCTTCATATTGTTGGCCGTACTCGTCATTTTGCCAAACACGGTACATTGGCTCGTTCCTCTCGTTTCTTGGATGATTGGGTCCTCGTGCTTGGTTCTCAAAATCAAAGTGATTTTGTTGGTTATTTTGGAGCTGGGGCCCTCCATTTCCAACATAGTTGTCTTCAAATATTTGGTTTGCCCATGCGTTGAAAGCTCAGGATTCCTCTCGGTGTCGGAAATGTTATGGCGTTCTATCGACTGGTTGCTCCGACCACAAAACTCGGTGGTCATCATGGGGTTGTGGTGCCCTATTGTGCGCCAGTGGATTAACATTTTCAAGGACTTCATGTCCTCTCGGTTCTTCATCACGATCATTCTCTTGGTTTTCAATTTGAGCATATGCTCGTGCATCCTCATTTTGGATTTCATTTTGTGAATCTTGATTTTGCATGTCATCTTCGGGTCGCATGCCGTATGGTTGATTGTGAGGAGGGTTGTGGTTGTCTTGACCTCTTCCTCGGCCATTTTTTCTTTCTCCTCTCCCTCCCGTTCCTTGGCCGCCATTAAGTGGATTGTTTGCCATGATGGCTTGAGTTACTTCGGACTGGTTCCCGTCGGGGGAAGGAAATAGTCTCCTTGGTCCTTCTACTCGTTCGATGTTGTCTATGAATGGTGTGAGTTCACCTCTTAGTCCTCTACGACCTTGCATACACAACAAACAAACTCAACGTATCGAGTGGTATACCAAAGACTAAAACAAACGTAACAAATATAAACTTAACACGAATAAACTTTGTTAACAACTTTGCCACTCCCCGGCAGCGGCGCCAAATTTTGATCTGAGATTTTGTGTTCTTCTTTTCAAAATTAAAAAATCCAAGTTAAACTAATGCGCGTCTACGTTTGAAAAGGTTTAGCTCGCCAGCAAGAGAATGGGGTCACTTTTAGACCAGTAAGTTAAACTCGGGTCGATCTCTCGAGGAGTGGAAATACGGAGTCAACGATGTTTATTGGAACACAAATTCTAATATTAAACACGCGATCAACGGGGTTTTTGTTTCGAAATTTACCAAAGTACTTAATTTTAAGAAAAAATCGATAACTTATCTTGCTATGAGGGCGTCAACCTCTTCGCAAGAGTAGTTTAATCGATGAAAAAACTCAAAAACAATTTTTATAACTTATTCTAAAGACCGTTCCACCAAATCTCATTCAGACATTTAATCGAAGATTTGATATGCATTCACAAAACAAAATCAAAATGTAACAACCAAACCAATTATCCAAAACTGAATAATACGAATCACTAATGATCATAAAACAAAATGTCAACAATCGTTCATAGATAATAAACGATCCACGTGAAATATCCAATAGAATGTTATGAAATCGTTATCTAACATAAACTATTAAACTAGACTACGAGATAAAGTTTAGAGATTACTAAATCATGAGATTTATCAATCACGATACTACGGTGAATCTTGCCAAATCCTTGCTATTCCGGGGAATGAAATGAACCTTGCTGAATCTGGGAAGCTTGTCATGAACCTCTGTCTTCAACAATTATCTGAACCGATCGAACTTCTAAATATTATTGTCGTAAGGGCTATAGGTCAAAAGTCGAGAAAGTTTTCAATTTTCTATTCCAATGTATATGATCTAGTCTTGTGGGTGAAAGGATGATTATTCCCTGCAGATTTATGAGTTTAATAGGCTCAAGAACTTTTTCGTAACTGAAGAATCCTGAAAATCTGCATTTGTAACGTTCGAATCCAATCGGATTGCTCATTGGTCCGATCGGATGAAATTCTTTGTCCTCTTGACCGGTCAGACTAGGTCTGCTCCGATTGGTGCGTGTCTTGAAGGTCAATCCGATCGGTTGTTGGTCTTATCCGGTCGGATAATTGTTCTTTTGGCTACTTCGAGCGCTGATTCTTGGTCTTCATCTCCCGGGTTTTGTCAAATGATATGGCTGAAATTAGAAAACAAGAAAAATGGCTCAAAATGGCCAATTATTGAATAAAAAGTCGAATAGCTAAGAAAAAGGCTAAATAATGCAAAATCATGCAAAATAGCTTATTCTTGACCTAAAAAGACGGTAAAAAGACTAAAACATGACTCGAAATATGTACAAAAGTGGAACAAAAATGTACGAATCAATTAGGCGTTGGCCCTCTTTAGAATTGAGGAATTCGGTTAAACCTGCATCCCTCCCCTCAGTTCGGCCCCTGGCCTCTCCATCAATCTCTCCTTCAGCCCGCGCATGCCGAAGTCTCTCCTTAAACTCTTCCTCTCGGATCATGGCCAAGGCTCGGCTTTTCCCCTCCGACTCTCGAGCCTCCTGCAGCTCAGTCTGGGTCGTTTCCAGATCAGCTCGGGTTGTATTTAGATTGGCTTGGGCTGCCCCTAGCCCCGCCTTCACAACCTTCAATTCCTCCTCTGCTGCCTTCAGTCTTTCTTGAGAGTCATGCAGCTCAGCGTTTATATCCTTTATCCTGGATACTAGCCTTTTCTCCCTCTCCTGCAGGGATGCATACTTTTTAGCCAGATCGGCGTTCATCATGGAGCCTCGAGATCGGGCCACAAGAGACGCCCTTTTTACAGCAGCCTAACAGAGGAAGACCGGTATATGAATAATGCAAGTAATAATAAGTAATGAGCAAAAGGAGGAGGGGAGGTGAGATCCTTACCCGAGCTCTGTCCTGGAAGTAGGACTCAATCAACTCAAAATTGGAAAACTTATCCATGGTCCGGCGATCAGCAGTAGGGGCTAGCCCCATAACAAACTGAGCTACTATCTCCTCAGGACAATGTAAGGCTGAGCCATTAAAAAAGCTCTGATTTGGGATACTTATGGGGGGCCTGGGTGCAGCTGCCCCGGGACCAGACCGAGCGCGTTTACGTGGAGCCATCAGTTGCTCATCCTCAGGATCTGAGGGGGTAGTCAGGTCGATAGAGGAGCGAGCCGCTTGCTCAGTAGGGGCCGCTCCTTCCGGCCTAGTAGTAACCTCCGGCCTGATCGGGACCTCTACCGCCCCCAACCTTGCCGAAACCTCGGGCACTCCGAGGATGGCAGCTACTTCGGAAACAAGAGCCACAAAACCCCTGGTGGGCTCACTGAGAGGACTCTTTTGACCGCCCGCGATGGCTCTTTTTTGCCTTGAAGCTATCCTTTCCTGCATCATCGTGACTAAACGAAGAAAAGAAAAGAGGAGTTAATAAGGGACAGGTAAAGATCAGAGAACATAAAGGATATTTATGGAAAGGAGGGGAGAGCTAATCAGTTCTTGAATATACCGATCTCATGGGGGAGAGGACCGTTCTCCTTCTGCGCATTAAAGAAGCTCAGGATGTTGGGTTTGAGAAGTTGGGATAGGTGGAAAACATTTTGGTTAAGGGTAGCTATTTTCTTTGCCAAGTGAGGAGGTCGGTCTCCTTTGGATAGATGAGCTTGGTGTGGAAGGAGATATATGGGAGTGGGGGAGAAGCCCCAATCACCTGAGCACTGGACGAAAAAGAATTTCTTCTTCCAGACCTTGTTCGAAGAGGAGATCCCGACCAGAAAGCGTACATCAGGTCGGGCAGATAAATAAAAAAACCCAGAAGAACTCTTGGCTTGGAATAAAGAATAAAGTGTTTGGGCCGTAGGGGTAAGCCTTGAGAATTGGGCCGCCAAGTGGAACCCCACCATAACCCTAAAAACATTCGGCACGAATTGATGCACCGGAATCTGGTACATCCGGGATACCGCCACAATGAAAGGATGAGCAGGCAAACTTAGGCCCACCTGGAATTGGTCCACAAAGAAAGTTATATGATTAGGAGGAGGGCAAGACGCCCTCTCGCCGGAGGCGGTATTAGTGAAGGAGAAGTCTTCGGAAATGGGGAATTTGGAGCGTATGTCTCAGAGGGTCCGATTACTAACAATGGAGACTATATTATCACGATTAGGGTCAGGAAGGATCTGGTTTTGCTCCGCCGGGGTGGTCGCCGGTGGCATCCCCGAAGAAGATAAATTAATAGAGGATGAGGAATTCCCCGAAGAGGAACTCCCAGAAGCGTAGAGAGAGAGAGAAATGGAAGCCACATAACTTAAAATTCATAGGAAGATGAGAAAAATACCTGGTTTTAGGAGAAATTAAATCTTGTAAGGAAGAAAAAGGGTGAAACGGAGGTTTTCTGGAGAAAGATATGCAGGCGCAAGAAATTTTGAAATTGGATAAGTGATGAGAAATGGGAAAGAGATATACTTTGAAAACAAGTTTTTAGGAAAAGAGAGGATTTGGATAGATTTGTGCATTTAATGTTTGTCAGAGCGCAGTACCCGAGGGGACACGTTGCTGATTATGATTGCCGAGGTAGAATGTGGAACGTCGCAACCTATCCCCCAAAGGTGTGACTTCTACGGTAAAAGATCTTGTAGGATCCGTGCATTTAATGCGTTTCAGAGCGGGATATCCGAAGATACGTGTAGATCTCCACCGTCATGATTGAACCGCGAAAGTAGCTCAGATCTTACCCAACCATCCAGGGGGGGACTGATTGGTACGACCTGAAATGGTAGCTGATTCCCGCACAGCCTGAATAGAGCATGGTTGGGATGAGCTGAAATAAGTGGCCTTGACAGGACGGGCTGAGAACTATGACCTGACGAAAACTGTCTTGGCCTTACTTGGAGGCCTTGGGCAGGAATTCTAGAGGTCAGGTCAGGAATTGAGAAAACCTGAGAGTTGATCTGTTTCCTGGAAGGAAGCTTCAAGGTCAAGTCGGCTTACATAACGGCCCAAGAATTGCGGGTTTTCTATTTCTGAAATCCCGGAGGGGGTCCCCACTGGGCAAAACTATAAATATCTCGGCCCTAAGGCTGAGAGAGGTATGATTTTTCCCAGCATTCTTCTTTTGTTTTATATTATTCCGATCAAACACGCTTACTGACTTAAGCATCGGAGAGGTTTTCACCGGAAAACCCCCGGTGGTCCTTTCTAACGTGTTTTTGTGGAAAGCAGGTCAGGAAATTCTCAGGTGAAGGTGCAGGCTCTCTTGGTGGTAAATTTTCTGGTTGAAATACATGTATTGCTTCTGAAGAAGAAAGTAAGCCCTACCATGCATCCACTTTCGAGCTTAGAGCTACCTAGAACGGACGAAGATGGTGATTTACTAGTAATTCCAGAAGAATCGATCGGCTAGAGGCTATTACGTAGGAAAAGAGGCAAAGTGCAGCGATTTTTGATTAAGTGGTGTAACGGTGAAATTGAAAATTCAACTTGGGAAGATGAGAAGTACTTACGCAAGAGATTCCCAAAGTTCGATCCTTTGGGACAAGGATCTCAAAACGGGGGCTGTATTGTCATGAATCAGGAGTCGTGACCGTGTAATTTGGGGAATAGGGCACCGAGCTGAGCGAGCTGGGTAGCGAGCTGGAGCAAGCTGCTGGAGAGCGAGCTGGAGCGAGCTCGAGAACAAATTGAGAATTAGGGCACCAAGCGAGCTGGAGCGAGTTGGGAAAAAGAAGGATAAACCGAGCTACGGAAAGAAAAAGGGAGAAAAGTATCCAGATGGTTCTGGTTTGGTCATTTTCCACCTAAATGATACCCATGGAGCTGGGACACGTGGCGAAATCTGAGTTTGGGAATTTATTTAGTCCATTCAATTTTTGTCATCCACTTGTAATGTTTTCATTTGAGGAGTTTGTTATTTTCCAGCAGGGTTTTGTGGATCAATTAGTATGAGGGATTAGTCCCCCCTTGTGTGAGTATTTATGTATGAAGGAATGAAAGGAGAAAGCAAGCAATTACAATTTACCTCTCATCTACCTTCTTCTCCAAGTCTAATTCCTCCCCTACCTCTCTATCTAGGAATTTGAAAATCAAAGTATCAAAAAAATACAGAAAATCCCACAAAAAATTACAATAATTTCGTAAACTTAACAATAGGTATCCCCTATATATTATTGCAAAATTCTCTCTCTCTCTCTCTCTCTCTCTCTCTCTCTATATATATATATATATATATATATATATATATATATATATATATATATATATATATATATTATTGCAAAATCCTCTTATCCTATGTGTCTGCTTCCCATGCTTTGTTAGTTTTGGAAAAAATATTTGGTGCTTTGGAGTTACCGAACCTAATATCTACCTAATTTAATATTTTTCTTTATGTATTTTTACCTAATTTAATATTTTTCTATCACTATATTTCTCCTAATTTAATATTTTCCTTTAATTACATATTACCTAATTTAATATTTTCTTTATCATAGCTTAATTCAATATCTTATTTTTATTATACTAATATAAATAAAAAGACATATTTAATTAGAAAAATTCTATATTTGGATTCATTTTTATTTTTAATAAAAGTTGAAATAAATTTATTTTTAGAATTTTAAATATTCTATTTAAGAAAAAAAATGATTTATATAAAATTATTACAAAAGGAAGATATATAAACTTAAATTTGGATTTCTAATCCTAATATAATGCATTGAGAATAACATTAAAAAAATATATGAAAACTATTATACGCTAAAAGAAAAGAGAGATTTAGAGAGACAACAACAACAACAAAAATTAATAATAACAAATTATTACAACCTAGAAAAATAAATATTAAATATATTTTAAATTTTTTTTATCTAATTTCTATAAAATTTATTGATAAATATATTATATATCTATATGAATAAATATTTTCTTACGCAGAAAAAAAAGAAAAGAAAAAAAGAAACAAGAAATAATAATATAATACTACATATACTAAAAGTTAGATATACGACGTTCTTTAATAGACTTATCAGTGCCTTATAAATCTTAATTTTTTATATCACATATTTACATGCGACACGTGAGTATTGTACGTTTTACATTTTTACAAACTAGATTTTCTACGGGTTTTCTTTCAAGTATAGGGTGTTGTGCTATGTCTTATAACTAATTTCGTGACCCCCAAGTAAAAATAATTAAAAATTATTTATTGTGAAAACCAGCCTTACTGTAATTAGAACAAATAACGCTATGGTTTATGTGTAAAAATTATTTATTGTGAAAAATAATCTTTGTATAAATAGAAAATAACGTTACAATTTGTGTGTAGTTTATTCAATATTATTATTTTAATATATTTAATGAGTGATACTTTTTTCAAATCCCGCATAATATGCGGGTGTTAAACTAGTATATATATATATATATATATATATATATATATATATATATATATATATATATATAGGTATCAATTATAAAAATAATTGAGTTTCTCATAGTTTGAATTAAAAAAATTGTATTAATTTCTACATTAGCTAATTCTATTGTTAAATTCTTTAGCCATAACATTTAATTTTTTAGAATAAGTGATGTATAATGATTTCTTTGGTGTTATTTAACGGAGATTTGAGCTTAGATGTTGATGATTCTTGTTTATCATCAAATTTTGTAAATTTTAAATTTATTATTTATACCAATTGTTGAGAATGCTTTATTGATTTGAGCATTTTGTCACTTATTTTTTTTCGACATATTAAGTAAAGAAATAACTATTGTTATTGGTATTCTTAAATTACATTCATTTGGTCTTAGAAATCATAATAGTATTATGATTTGTTTAATTAGTATCATTTAATTTGTATAAATAGAATCTAATATTAAACTTTTTCAAAAGTATAATTTCTTTTGAAGTTAGTGTTACTTGACGATGACGAGTGTAAAAAGAGTATTTTTCAAAATAACGTATGTAAAATAAAATTGTATAATAGCATGAGAGATCAAACATTGCATAATTATTTTAGTTACATATCTAGAGAAAGAGTTGTTTTTGATTATTAGCATGGTGCAATTGTAAGTCGATTTCAAAATATGATAACTCGACGAGAACAATAGTGTTATGTTTTTTTTTAAATATTTATTAGATTTTATATTTGTTATTTAATGTGATAATATTTTGAGTATAACTTTAATAAATAAAACTATTGTTGTATCGGTGCCCCACCGAATTTTTTTTTCTGTATCCGCCCGTGTGGGTAACTGAATCCATTAAACTGAACACAAGTAGCTCCATGATTAGGTTTCTGTTAAAGATGATTTATTTATTTGATCCATTTAAATAACTAAGTGTAAATGGTCTAAATATATCCATATATAACAAAAGTGCCTACAAAATAAAGGGTTTCTCAAAAATTAATTTAAAAATTAAGATACCAAATGATTGTACCACTAAAATTAATGAAATAAAAACCTAGATAAGATATACTAAAGCTCGGGTGTTAGAACATATTAAGAACAAAAATAAAAAAATATAGTTACAATAATTGTAATAGAAGCAAAATGGGAGCTAATGTTTCAAGTGTTTACGAAAACAGGAAAATGCCAAAAATTACCGATGTATCACCCCCAATCGAGAAACCTTAGTTCATTGCATTTCACTCCTCATCGAAGTGGAAAACCAATTTTCAATCATTTAAGAAAACATCAAAACTTGTAAGTATTATGGTTTGAGCTTTTAGAAAAGTTATACTTCAAAATTTTACTTTGAAAAGTTAAGCAACAAATAACTATATGAAAAGACCCTAAACTTCAATATTTGGAAACTTAAGCAAATAAAAACCTGATAAAAAATCCCTAAATCGCCAGAATTTGTACTATTAGGGCAAAATTATCAGATACAAAAAAGCCTTAATTCATAACAATAAAAATGGGACCAGAATACACATCGTAATAACATAAATTAAGGAAAATTCAACAAACAATTATAAATAATTTACACACAGACGAAATTGAAAATAACAACTAGGACACTTTTGTACTAAAAAAAACAACTAACCTTAAAATAGATTGATGTTTGCACTTCAGATTGTTGTAGAAGAAAAAGTCAATGAAAATGGGTTGCGAATAACTTTGTCGATTAATTTTTTCACGGTCTCGAACGGAGGGAAACGGGATACCAAAC
Source organism: Phtheirospermum japonicum (assembly GCA_014905375.1). NCBI lineage: Eukaryota > Viridiplantae > Streptophyta > Magnoliopsida > Lamiales > Orobanchaceae > Phtheirospermum > Phtheirospermum japonicum. Next base: position 1,399,835 of record BMAC01000030.1, on the reverse strand, counting down.
GGTGGATATCGTGGTGCCGGATGGTGGAGAGTGGCGGTGTGGAACGGTGGAGAATCGCATTGTCCGACGATAGAGAACGACAGTGTGGGATGGTGGATAATTCGGTGGGATTCAACTTAACGGGAACGACTCTAATTAGGTTTTCTATTGAATCAGGGGTGTTTTGTAAACTAAATTTATGATTGATAGGTGTTTTGTAATTAATAAATATTTGAGATGTTTTGTAATAAATGCAAAATATTTGTTAATTTTTTAAAAATAATTTAAATATACAAAGGGCATATTTAAGAATTTCCAATTAATATTTATATTTAAATAAATATAATTTGACTTTTGACACATTACTTCATTCAAGAACAAATACAACGGGTAACTGTGGAAGCCCGACTTAAATTTATTTCTCATTGAATTGTTCTCATTAGTTTATCCATTAATAGTCCGACTCAGATTGATGTCAGCTACATGTAACCCGACATTAAAAAAATAATGATATTTAGCTTCATATAATTAAGTGAACACATTTCCTCAAGATATAAGAATAAAAAGGGCAACACTCCTGTTAGGCCGGACTAACGGATCATCCGTTAGGCCAAAATTTCACATCAATACATTGTAGTGAAAAAACCAATACATTATAATAAAAAACCAATACATCATGGTAAAAAAACATTACAGTATAAAAACCAATAAATCATAACACGGGTCAGAGATTTATGAAAAACTAATACTTTACAGTACAAAAACCAATACATCATAATACAAAAATCAATACATTACGGTATCGGGTCAGATGGCCTAACGGGTCATGACCCGTTAATCTGGCCCAACGCAAGTCTTTGCCAAATAAGAAATAACGCGCACACAAATATCGGATGCTAAGTCAAATTACATCATCAAATAAACATTCTGGGTACAAACAAACATATAAAGTTCATCACCCTAAGATTGATATCATATACACGTACGCAAATTTATTATTTTCCACAAGTACAATGTTGTCGTGGTGAATGGTGTTCCACTAAGCTCCGAAAAGGCACATATGACTTTTATTTATTTTCGACTTCTGATCCAAACTACAAAATGCAGATAATATTGATTATACAAATTTGCATCTATTTTTACACTAATTTAATGTTGTGCAACATCTATATATATGACTCACATCCTACACTAAATTCGACATTATTATTATCCCTTACTTTCATATTTGCCCGATCCCATTTTTTTTGGTTTTGTTTTTCCAGTATCAAACAATAATTATTCAATTTGTTCGATATTGCTGCATAATAACAAATTTTCACTATTTATTGAAAAGTATTTCCAACCTATATATACATAATAATGGGAGAGAGCAAGAAAATATTGTTGGGCAAATATGAAATTGGCAGGGTTTTAGGCAAAGGCAACTTCGCAAAAGTGTACCATGGCAGGAATTTGGGGACCAGCGAGTGCGTGGCGATTAAGGTCATCAAAAAGGACGAATCGATCAAACACCAGAAAATGATGGAGCAGATCAAGCGCGAGATCGCTATCATGCGCCGCGTGCGCCATCCCCACATCGTCGAGCTCAAGGAGGTGATGGCCACGCGCTCCAGGATCTTCCTCGTCATGGAGTACGTCGGCGGCGGCGCGTTGTTCTCCAAGGTGGCGCGTGGAGGCCGATTGAAGGAGGGCGCGGCGCGCCGCTACTTCCAGCAGCTGGTCAGCGCCGTCGATTTCTGCCACAGCCGCGGCGTTTACCACCGCGACCTGAAACCTGAGAACCTGCTCCTCGACGAGAATGGGGATCTGAAAATCTCCGATTTCGGATTGTCGGCTCTGTACGAGAATCGGAGCAGCGACGGGCTCCTCCACACCCAGTGCGGGACGCCGGCGTACATCGCGCCGGAGGTTCTGAGGACCAAGGGCTACGACGGGGCTAGGGCGGATATCTGGTCGTGCGGCGTCGTTTTGTATGTCCTCCTCGCGGGTTATTTACCTTTCCAAGGCGATAATCTAATCGCTATGTGTAAGAAGATTTTTAGGGCTCAGTATGAGTTCCCTTCGTGGTTCTCCAACGAACCCAAGCGTTTGATTTCGAAACTACTCGTTTCGAATCCGGGTAAACGGATCTCGATCCCGGGTATAATGCGGGTCGGGTGGTTCCGAGAAGGTTTCAAGCGACCTCATGCATTTTCCACCCACGAATCGATTTTCGAAAAATTCGACGAAGACGATAAAATGAGAAAATCGCCTTCTTCTCCCGCTCTTCTGAATGCGTTTCAGTTTATCTCGTCCGGGTTTGACCTGTCGAGCATGTTCGAGGATCAAAGGACGGTGGGGTCCACGTTCACCTCCAGGTGTTCGGCTAGGGAGACGTTGGGGAGAATGGAGACGGTGGGTAAGAGGTTGGGTTTTAAGGTTGCTAGGATGAAGGATTTCAAGCTGAGGTTGCTGGGGGCGGCCGAGGGCCGGAAGGGGCGGCTATCGGTGGCGGCGGAGGTGTTCAAGGTGGCGCCGGAGGTCACGGTGGTGGAGCTTTCGAAATCTTCAGGCGACACGTTGGAATTTATTCAGTTTCGTGAGGAGGATATTAGGCCGGCGTTGAGGGACATTGTTTGGACGTGGCAAGGGGAAAGTAATTTTGAGTGTTGTGATCCAATTAAGAGTGATGTATAATTAATCAATGAGGTTTATTTATTTATTTGTTTATTTCTTTGAGTTTCGAAATTGGTGCCCTAATTAGGGTTATATGACATGTTAAGCTTTATACTTGTATTTGATTCAAGTTTTTTTTTGGGGGGGCATGTTATTGTTCGGTTTACCTGATTGAGGATTAGTGGATAGCAAGCATGATTTGTGCATATTACTTATCAAATTGGGTTTTGCATACTCCTAAATGTATTGTAAAGAAATTAAAGCCAGTTTAACCATTTGAAGCGTGTTTATACATTTATTATTACTGTTATTGTATTACTTCCGTCCCATAAATTATTTCAATTTCGTTCGTCCTACAAAGATGATTACAGTTTAATTTTATTATTTCAATAACAAATAAACCATTTCCAACACTGATTTCTATTCATATTAATTAATATTAATAAATTCAAGAAGGTATAATTTAAAAACACTAACTAAATTAATAACTTAATTATATAAACTACTCATGTTTGGTCGCAAACGGAAGTGTCGTTCGTTTCGTTGAAAGTCGAATAGGCCCGGACAGCAATCCAACTGTCCGTAATTAGCCCGTCGCAGCCCCAATGCTTCGGCCCGATTTCTGCAACAGCCTCTTTCCCAGCCCGAAAAACCAATAGCAAGCTCCAGCTCGTTCCTTTGTCCACAGCCCGCAGTTCACAGGCCCG
>BMAC01000030.1:1341209-1395891 GCA_014905375.1 Phtheirospermum japonicum | reverse complement strand
AAAGCGGCGGAACAATTCAGAGAAACACGGTTAGGTTAAAGACATAAATTGAGCGGATCATGGGTCGGACTGAGGTCCATATAACTCAGACGGGGTGGGTTGCTGGGCTCTTTCTGTTATGGACCGGGAAGGAATATGGGCGGCCCTTCTATAAAATCATTGGGCCAATCACCAACATTCCCCACCTTGGCCCAAATTCTACGTGTCGATCTGGTTTGCTGCTAGGATCCAAAAAGGATTCTCATCATCGCCGTCCCGGTACCTGCACAAACAAAAAATTTCAACGGGAAAGTTAGCACAGATACCAAGAAAAGAACAATGAAATTTCGTATTTAACAAATACGACTTACCTCCCACTTACCGTCGCGGCCTAATTGGCCGTGTCAAAATGTTCAAACACGTTCGTAATTTGCTCGCGGGCAAACACTTAGTGTTCATATCGATGTTCATATCGGCAGGGTTGTACTCGGATGGTATTTTCTCAAGATCGCTAACACGATCAGCAACAATGTCACGCACATCTAAATGCTTAGTACAATCAGCAAGCACAGAGTTCGCATAGTTTGGAATGGATTCACAGTCAACAACAGTGCAAATATATAGATTTCGCCGTTTTTCAGCTTTGAATACAACACGAGAACCCTTCATAACTTTCATAACACCATCTCCCCACCTACCTTCTAACCCATCAACCTCAAGAGCAGCACAAGATATCAGGTTATAACATAGCTCAGGCACATAACGCACATTCTTAAGCGTTAAAGCATAACCAGAATCAAACTTTAAACAAACATCACCCAATCCAACAACATTGCATACTTTCTTATTTGCCATAGAAACATGCTCATGCTCAACTTCTTTGTAATTTGAAAATAGATGTTTATGAGGAGACATATGAAACGTGCATACAGAATCTACAAGCCACTCATTATCACATAGATTTGACCGCACAGAGTTCACATTTTCATGCATTTCATCAGACTCAATAACCATATAAACATCACCCATATCCTCATTACAAGACACCATATTCGCATGATCAGATTGTTGTTGTTTGTTTTTCTTGGGACATTCTTTAATATAATGATTAGGATCACCACAGTTATAACACTTGCGACCATTTGGACGAGATTTAGACCTACGCTTGCCTTTGCCCTTCATTTTAGAAAAACTTTGAAAATTTTGGTTATTTTGATTAGTGAAGGTCTGAGGGTTTTGAAAACGATTATTCGACCTACCTCTAACAAAATTAACCTCCTCATGACCATTACTTTCCTTATTAGCTTTTAAATCTAATTCTTTACTTTTCAATCCATTTATTACCGTGTCAAAACTTACCTGATCCCTTCCATACTTAATAGCAGATTTCACGTCACTATAAGAATCAGGAATAACATTTAAAAGCACAATAGGGGAATAATCATCAATGTGTTTGTCACCGGTTTGTTTTATATCCAAAATAAGTTTCGTAAAAACGTCAAGATTATTATCAATATCTTTTGACAAATCAAGTTTAAATCTAAAAAACTTTTCAAGTAAAAATAATTTACTCGGCAAAGACGTTTCGGTATAAAGCTCCTCTAATTTGTCCCAAAGTTCTTTTGCAGAATCAAGTTTACCACATTTGCGTAACACAGAGTCAGACAAATTTAAAATAATAGACGAATACGCAAATTCGTCAAGTTCGGCTTTTTTCTCGGGTGTAGTACCCGGAGTAAAAGAAGAATCAATCGCTTTAAACACTCTTTGTTGAATCAAAATACCTTTCATTTTTTGTTGCCAAATTTGAAAATCACTTTTTCCGTCAAACGGAGCCAAGTTAACAGAAGATAGAGACGTCATTTTTAAAACACGAAAGTTTTTGAAAAAACGACACAAGAAAACACGAAGTTTCAAGTAAAATGCACAAAGCACAATAACGAGGCAGTCACAAATATCAATCGACAACATGCACAAAGCAAATTACGAACCAATCAATAAAACGAAAAACTAATTAACGAGATACGATAAACGGCACGTAATCAACAGAGTAATTCAACGGCAGCAATTCAGTGGCAGCAGGATAATTCAACAAAAGAAAGTCAACGAAAGCACAAAGCAAGCACGTTCGACTAACCTAGCATCTACCAGCTAGATCCCAAGCAATTAAAAAACCCGCTACAAGCGGTATTTACTCTATGAAAAAAAAACGAGAGGTTCAGCCTCTTTACCAGAGCGGGACCCCACGTAGGGACCCCAATCCACCGGAGTGGTGGACGACGAGCGCTCTGATACCACTGTTGAGGATGCTCGCCGCCCGGTACCCGCTGTTCGGTCGCAAACGGAAGCGTCGTTCGTTTCGTTGAAAGTCGAATAGGCCCGGACAGCAATCCAACTGTCCGTAATTAGCCCGTCGCAGCCCCAATGCTTTGGCCCGATTTCTGCAACAGCCTCTTTCCCAGCCCGAAAAACCAATAGCAAGCTCCAGCTCGTTCCTTTGTCCACAGCCCGCAGTTCACAGGCCCGAAAGCCCGCACCACAGCCAGCCAATATCTTACGGCCCGAAAACAGCCCACTCCTGGGTTCAGCCCGATATCCTACTGTCACCTTTTGCTTAAGTATGCTGCACCTATGATTCACAAACAGGAAGGAATTTGACAAAGCTTTATGTAATACTAATCCTATCAACCAATTGATAACTGTAATGATTAATTATAGATAGTAGGATTAGTGAAAACTCCCTGTTTGAGCAAAAGAGATGTCCTTGACGTTCAAGGTGAAGATTCCAAACAGATCTTAAATCGGGGGAAAACGAAGGATCGTCGGCTCAGGAATCCCTATTGATAGTTGCAGCAAGTCGGCGACACGTAGCTACCGTCGGGACAAAGAGACCCAGCGTTCCGTCACAACGGGACCTTCTCCGACCGAGATCCGCCTTGATCCGCAGTCGCTGATGCTCTTACAAGGGTCACCGGAAAAAAGGAACAGAGCGTGGTTCAAAGAGAGAGAGGGACTGAACAAGTTCACCAGATCACAAAGATGGGAAAACTCGCTGCCCATTTTCACTGTGAGGGTCGGGATTATAAAACCCAGAAGGTCCGTAGGGTTAGGGAAATGCAACAGAAACGGGCTCTCAATTGGCAAAGCGGCGGAACAATTCAGAGAAACACGGTTAGGTTAAAGACATAAATTGAGCGGATCATGGGTCGGACTGAGGTCCATATAACTCAGACGGGGCGGGTTGCTGGGCTCTTTCTGTTATGGGCCGGGAAGGAATATGGGCGGCCCTTCTATAAAATCATTGGGCCAATCACCAACATGTTTTAATCTGTCTGAAATCAATCATAAAACTATTATTTTGGGACGGAGGGAGTATTTTGCTAATCATTATGTTGGTGTTCAATCTGTTCATACAAAAAAATGCTCGAACAGTTGCTGATATCAAACTCAAGCTCGAGTTCTTTTCTTTTCGATTTTCTAATCAATTGTTTTAATTTATATAAAAAGTATAATAGATAAATAATATATAATATATTATATAAATAAATCATAAAAATAACCCAAGCTTGAGTCGAGCTTAGACAGAGCTACTCACGAGCGTCTTTGTTTCATTCATACAGACTCGGTTGCAGCAAAGTTTTGTAAATTTCGCCATAAATTTTGGGAAGAAGGAAAAGCTGTTAGTGGGCCTTTAGATATATTATGAGCAAACGTAGAGCTCACTGAAAATGGACGAAATAGTCCAAATAAGAAGCGTGGCTCTTATTAGGCCATAGAGACCCAATATTTCCAAGGGAAAATGATAGAAAACACTAACTTAAGTTTTACAATTTTACGATGCATGAAAAGTTTTTACAATTTTACTATATTTTCTTATTATTTTTAATTATTACCTATATTTTTAGATTCTTCTTTATGAATGATTCTGATTGATTTTATCGTTACTTTTATTCTTTTCAAATCACCTTTCTTCTCTTCAAATCTATCCCTTCATTTGAATCTCATCCCGATTACTCCGATAAGGTTTTTACAATTTTTCAGGTCAGAGAAGAATATTAGTATTTACAAATTTTTCCAAGTCGATAGCAATTAGGTTTTTACAACTTTTTCAGGTCGCGGCGAAAAAGTATTATTTGGGATTTAGGTTTTTACAAATTTTTCCAGCTCGCGATTAGGTTTTTAAATTTTTTTTCAGGTGGCGAAGACGTATTATTTGGGATTTAGGTTTTTACAAAATTTTTCAGGTCGATAGAAGAATTTGGCTTGATTGGATTCAAGTTTTTCTTCAAATAGGTGCAGTATTTGGGTTCAAAGCCAATATTATTTGGGTTTTAATTCGAGAATTTATTCGAGAATTTAGTTTTTTACCACTTTTTCAGGTCGATAGAGTCGGTAGTATTTTAATTTCCAATAGTATTTGGGTTTTAATTCGAGAATTTAGGTTTTTACGTGTTAGGTCGATAGAGTTGGTAGTATGTGGTTTCGAGGTTTTAGAATTTTACAACTGAATACGAAAGCGGCGATTTTTCTTCAGATGAGTGTTCGTATATTTATAAATTTCTTGGATTGTTCTTATATTTATAAATTTCTTATAGTAATCGTATTTTTTAAATATTTATTTTTTAAATAGGTAGTTTTATAAATTCCCCTATTTCCAAACTCTTGTATGTATTATTGGGCTTTATACCGCCATACCAAATTTGGTACTTGGGCATGGGCGTTCGGCTCGGCAACTAATATCATGAACTCATACTCAGTGTTGTATCATGAACCTAATCGATGATGACTATTTATCATATTTTATTACTCCACCTATTGTATTCATTACACATTGTGATGAATATGATTTCATAATATCAATCTTCTTTTCACTACGAAAAAAATCAAATAACTGAACCGTCGATAAGTGTGAAGAAAATATAAATTGTGAGTAAATTTATCGTCGGTAATATTAACAAATAAAATCTAATATCATCAGTTAAAAATCACAATATTTTTGTTGGTAAAATAAACTTGTTTGCGATATGTCGGTATACTTTGAGGGAATATATTTTTTTATTTTGTCAGTGTTCTGTCGATAATTGTAAAATTTAGTGATAAAATAATTTTTTATCGGTGAACAGTAAATTATTTTAGTAATTGTATATTTATCACTTTTGTATTTAATATTTGTACAATCCCGTTCACTGCAAAAAAAAAAAGTATTTACCGAGAAGAACACTTAGGAAAATATTGCCCTCGAAAATTTCGAGGGCATTACCGACGAGAATTATTACCGAGGGAATTACCGAAAGTCACTACCTTCGATAATACTCCCTTCGATAAATCCTTCAAAAACTTGAAGCCAATGTTTACCGTCATTATTATCGAAAGTAATACCGAAAGCTTTCCAAGAGTAAAATTACCGAAAGCAACTACCCCTCGAAAACACCGAAGGGTCATAACTCCCCTTAGTTTCTTTGAAATTTAGAAATATGATTCAAAAAAAATATACATAATATCGTAAAATAAACCATATCCTATCATTTTAGGCATGTGTCGTGTAATTCGACCAACAGTAACAATTCATGAAATTCGATATTAATTAATTAAAAGCACGTAAGCAGTACAATTTAACTATACAAAGAATTGAGGGCGATAGAGATCTAGAGAGAGACACCTTATTATACTTGAGTGTTATTTTGACACCTTCATTTTCAGATTGTTGTTCAACAGTCTCGTATCCCTTGCTTTCGTTTTCTGCCATGCCTACAAATCTTATTGACTTGCGAGAAATATCAAAAATAGTTAGTTCAGAAGGGATTCATGGATTTTATATTATTTTGTTGAGTATCAATATTTTTTATTTGTGTTCTAAAAGAAGAATATTCTTTGCTTAGAAGTACAAGAAAAGTAGGACAACTACCTCCTGTGTTAATGTTATGTACTGTCACTTTGTAATCATATTTTTGAAATTATTGAGATTACTTGATGAATGGACAACCATGTCCAATATAGTTGCTTCCCAGTTAAGAACATCACATGAGGTTCAAAAAAGCGTAAATGGTAAAGACAGTCATAGTATAACAAGTTATTGTACCCTGCCGAATTATTCACGACTATTGCTACGATATACATACACACACACACACACACACACACACACATATATATATATATATATATATATATATATATATATATATATATATATATACTTTTCCGAGGATATATGTTGCTTTAGGTGCAAATATTCGTCTTATAGTAATAATTACTACAACCATTTGTATTCTCTTGGCTCTTAGTTATTATTATTATTATTATTATTATTATTATTATTATTATTATCAAAAGAGTTTGCTAAGATATATTATATATATACATTTCTTTTTATAATAAATAACATATTTGGAATCTTTGGGCACAACACCTGTAACTCATTTGAAGTTGCAGAGAGACAACAAAATACTCTCTCTCTCTCTCTCTCTCTCTCTCTCTCTCTCTCCCACACACACACATGTGTGTGTGTTTTAAATTTACTGTGTTTTGTATTGTGTTTGTGGAGGTACCACGAGGTGTGTTTCGTTATTTTAGGACCACGAGAATTGGTAATTGATTGGTAAATACGTTTTCTCTATTATTTTCATTTTTTTATTTTAAAAAAACTCAGGGGAGCAAATTCCCTCAGAAATTACTGTAGGGATCTATTTCCCTTTGGGAGTTTTCAAGGGGAAGTAGCTCCCCCGATTTTTTTTTTAAATGAAGAATAATAATTAAAAAAAAGTAAAAATAAACTATATCCTATCAATTTAGGCACGTGGGGGTGGTTTTGACCCGGGTTTTGTTACAAAGATATCACCGATCATATATATATTTACACGTATCGTGTAATTCGACCAACAATAACAACGATACGATCGATCAACTTGTTAAGTTGGAAATGCAAAGCAACGACGCATCGTAAGTTTTGTGAAGATGCCACGAGGTGTGTTTCGTTGTTTTAGAACTACGAGAATTGGTAATTTATCGGTAAATACGCTTTTTTAATTTTTTTATTTTATTTTGAATTTAAAAATTTTCTTAAAAAATACAAAAAACGTAAAAATAAACCATATCCTATCAATTTAGTCATGTGGGGTGATTTTGACCCGGATTTTGCTAAAAGAATATCATCGATCATGTACGTATTTACACGTGTCGTGTAATTCGACCAACAGTTACAACGATGCGATCAATCAACTTGTTAAGTTGGAAGCGCAACCAATGATGCGTCGAGATTTTTGTGAAGGTGCCACGAGGTGTGTTTCATTGTTTTAGAACCACGAGAATTAGTAATTGATCGATAAATACATTTTCTCTATTTTCTCTATTTTTTGATATTAAAAAAATCGAGGGGAGAAAATTTCCCTCGTAAATTATCGAAGGGATCTATTTCCCTTTGGAAATTACCGAGGGGTGAAATTATTTATTTTCGGTAATTTTCGAGAGGAATTAGCTCCCTCAATTTTTCTGTGTGTATTTTTGCCCTCGGTCCTGTCCCATAAAACAGCAGCGGGACACCCCGCTACTTTCACACTCTGCAGATCCAAAAAAAAAATGCCGCCTCGCTTTCTTCTCCACAGACACAACACCTCCGAGTCGCCACTCTCCACCACCGCAACCGCCGCCTTCGCCGTCGTTCTTCTCCAGCCGCCACCGCTAGCCAAGGTAACTTTAATATGATTTTAGGGTTAATTAGGAGTTTAGTTTTAGGATTAGTTTTAGGGTTTAATTTAAATAAGGGATAACTAGACTTAGTTTTAGGGTTTAATTTCTAATTAGGATAGAAATTGAGGTTTGTTATATATTTGAGTTTATTAGGGGGTTTCCTTTCAATTATGCAATTGAGGTTTATTTTAGGGTTTAATTTATAATTATCTATAAATTAGATTCGTTTATAAACACTTGAATTGACTAGGGCTAATTAGATCGTTAATATTAGTTTTAGGTTTCAATTATGCAATTATGATTTGTTTTAAGGTTTAATTTATGATTATTTATAAATTGGGTTCAATTATAAACATTTGAATTGAATCGGGGCTAATTAGGCCTTTAGTATTAGTTTTAGGGTTCAACTATACAGTTAGGGTTTATTTAAGTGTTTAATTTATAATTATTTATAAACTGGATTCGATTATAAACATCTGAGTTGAATTAGGATTTAATTTGTAATTAGGGTTCAATTATGAAATTATCTTTTGAAGTGTGTGTGATGGTTGTTTTTAAATGTCGTGATGATCGGTTGTGTTTAAGATATATGTTATGGTTTGTTGATATTGTATACATATTGTGATTGATTGATGTTGTGATTGGTTAGGTAGACGTCGGTGATGACGTGGTGCACAACGCCGCCCGGAGGTTTCGTCCCTCCAATAACGGTTTTCAAAATTACTTTTAAAAATTATGTTGGTTTTGAAAAGTTTTAAATTATTGGTGATGGTGGTTTTGAAATACCGTGGTGATCGGTACGTGGATGTTGCGTTAAGATATATGTTTTGATTTGTTTATATTGTTTACATGTTGTGATTTATTGACTGATGTATACGTCGGTGGTGACATAGTTGACGGGAGGTTTCGTCCTCCAAAAACGGAGTTTAAATTAATTTTGATTCACAATATAATCTTTATTTCACTCAAATAATATACACTACAAAAAAAAAGTGTTTTAACGAGGGAAAAAACCTTCGGTAATAAGCAAAAAGCCTCGGCAATCCATTTAACGAGAGAAAAATCGAGGGAAATCCCCCCTCGGTAAAGTTTTTCGAGGGGAATTTCACCCTCGAAATGTTTTCCGAGGGAATTACCAAAGGTATATTTTTTGGGTAATTTATGGGCCCCAAAATCCATCTGCCCTTGAAAAAACCGAGGGCAAGGGCCCTTCTGAAAAACCGAAGGCTATTTCCCTCGGAAATACCGAAGGGCCTTGACCTTTGGAAAAACCAAGGGCAAACTACCCCTAGAAAAACCGAGGGCTAGTCCCCTCGAAAACACCGACGGGCATATTCCCCTCGGATAATATTAAAAAATAATATTTTCAAAAAAGAGGAAAGAATCAAGGGAATACTGCCTTCGATTTTTCTGAGGGGGGCACGCCCTCGATTTTTTCCAAAGGGAATTATCCCCTCATTTTTCCCTTTATTATTATTTTTAATTATTAGTTTTAATCCCTATTTATTTATTAAAATACTCTAAAAATTTTTACACAATCATTAATAAACAGATAAATAATTAAACAAATTATTATATAAATATCTGAAAATTTACAATTATTAAATTTGTTCAGCAAAAGTGTTTGGTAAAAAAGTTTATAAAAATATTCAATAATCCTACGGCGGGGGAGGCTGCGGCGGTTACTGCTGTAATCGAGCTAACAGCTCTGCCATCTGCGCCTGAAATTACTGTTGCTCCTAGTGCTACTGCTCACGTAGTAGGTTAGACTCGTTGTATCGCTGCTCCATCGCCTGTTGAGCTCTTCTCGAGGCCTCTAACTCCTCCCTCTGCGCCTTGAGCTCCCTGACATGAGTCTTATCCTGCTGGGAGGAGGAGGAAGAAGAAGAACAGCTGGATCAAAAAACCTTCGTAGCAGCCACCAACTTCCCAAACAAGCCGATGTCGTAATGTCGACCCTTACTCGACCCGACGGTGTCAAGATAAACAAGGTCAGGGTCAACCTCGTTATCCGAATCCTTTAAAGACGTACGTGCCTCACCCAAACGTCGCTCGTACTCCTCCTAAAATACAACTCATTAGTAAATTGTATATTAAGACCCAATAACAAGTTAAATAACTAAGAGACTCACATTAGTATTACTGGATCTCATATCGGTCCACGTGATGTTGTCCTTATTGTGCGTACGTACAAAAACTTGGTACGCAGTGGCCGGCTCACCCGTCTGCTGGTCTTGTATCCAAAAACAATTATTAGATAATTCATTAAAAATAAACATATAAATAATATATTATAAAATAAAATTACTTTCGATATCATAAAAATAATCGACCGTAGATCTAAACTCCCCCTATGCTTCGACATTCCAATACCCGGGGCTAGCTCCTCCTGTTCTTGTTGTACTGCTTGGACCTCCTTTTGTTCTCGGCTTAACCCACTCAACATTCCAAACCCTAGTTGAAATGCATGACAATAAAATATAAGTCACCTGTAATAATAATAATAATAAAAATTAATAAGAAAACATAACAAAATAATTTACCTCCAGAATCCCTCATCAACGACTCTCGGTGGCTGACCACCATTATTATCACTATACTACTTATACTTGTTCAGCCACTTCATATACTTGTCCTGCATCGTGTGGACAAATGCTATCTGTATAGCCCGTGGAGTATACAGGCCTGTGTCCCAATAACAAATCTCCTACAAAACAAAATAATAATTACAATTCAATTGATACATGATTTTGAAGTTACAATAAAATTTAATAAATTTGGACACAATATAATAATTACCAGAAACATGTCACACCATAATGCACGATTGTAAAACACTCTTGTTTTAACTAATTTATTTATATTTGGATTGATTAAAGTGGTTAATATATATATACTGGTATTTTGTAAATTACTCGTATTATATAATTTTATCAGATGATGAGAGGTTGTGGACGCGGATCTAGCCTAGGTCGATCGGATATGGGGTCAGCTAATCGTTTAGCTAATTTTGATGATTATTACATGGGCATTGGTACTAATCATTCAACACCGACCTCAGATTCCACCACACCAACACCGTCCGATGTGGGTACATCCCGACTAGAATTGGGCCCACCACAGAGGCAATACCTTGTTTATATCGTCAGGAAGAAGTAAGTAAATTAATAATTTAAAATTTTAATCATCGTTATTATTAAATTATATTTGTAACCACAAATATAATTACATGCTACATAGCAGGGAGGTCAAGCTGACCAACATATTTCGGGAGATCATGGCGAAGGAGCTCCATCCCGCTGGGTGGCAGTTTAAGGCAGTCCCTAAGGAGATTCGACGATTATGGTGGAACATGTTTCAGGTAATTATTATTTTGTGTCTACATTTATTAATCTTTATTGTAGCTTGAGAATCATGTATCAATTGAATTTAATCATTATTTTGTTTTGTAGGAGATTTATTATTGGGACACGGACCTGTATACTCCAGATTTTATACAGACGAAGTTTCTCCACACGATGCAGGACAAGTATGAGAAGCGGCTTAACGAGTATAAGCAGTATCGTGATTAGACTGGTAAGCCATCGAGGATCATTGACGAGGGGATCTGGAGGTAAATGATTATGTTATGTTTTCTTATTAAATTAAAATTCTTTATTATTACACATGATTTATATTTTATATATCATGCATTTCAACCAGGACTTGGAATGTTGAGTGGGATAAGCCCGAGAACAAGAGGAGGTCCGAGCGGTGCAGCATCAATAGGAGGAGCAAGCCTGGCGGGGGGGGGGGGGGGGGGGGGGGGGGGGTCTAGATATACGATCGATTATTCTGATATTATCATAAGTAATTTCAGATCATAATATATTATTTATTTGTTTTTTTAATTTTAATTATGTGATATTCTTATTTGGATACAGGAGCGAGAGACGGGTCAGGCGGCCACTGCGTACCAGGTTTTTGTACGTACTCACAAGAAGGACAACGAAATGTGGCGATACGAGATCCAATAATACTAATGTGAGTCTCTTTTTTATTTAACTTGTTCTTTGATTTTAATGTAAAATTCACTAACGAGTTGTATTTCAGGAGGAGTACGAGCGACGTTTGGATGAGGCACGTGCTTCTTCACAGGATCCGGAGAATGAGGTTGACCCTGACCTTGTTTATCTCAACGTCATCGGGTCGGGTAAGGCCGACATTACGGCACTGACTTGTTCGGGAAATGGATGCTATGAAGGGTTTTTGAGACAACTATTCTTCCTCCTCCCAGTAGGATAGGACTCACGTGAGGGAGCTCAAAGCGCAGCTTCAGACGCAGAGAGAGGAGTTAGAGGTCACGAGGCGAGCTCAGTAGGTGATGGAACAGCGATACAATAATTCTAAGCTACTACGTGAGTAGCAGCGCCAAGAGCAGCAGTAATTTGCAAAGTTAGCTCGATTACAACAGTACCCACCGCAGCCTCACCCGCCATAGGACTTTTTTGTATCGATTATTTTGATAAACTTTTACTAACATTTTGTCGAACAAATAGTAATTATAAAATTTCAGATATTTATATAATAATTTATTTATTTATTTGTCTGCTTATTAATGATTTTTTAAAATAATTTTGAGGTATTTTAATAAAAAAATAAGGATTAAAATTAATAATTAAAATTAATATTAAAAAAAGGAGCAAATCAAGGGGATATATCCCATCGGAAAAAACGAGGGTATAATCCTCTCAGAAAAATCAAGTTCCATCCCCTCGATTTTTTTCTTTTTTTTTTTTTTTTGAAAATACTATTTTTTTATATTTTTCGAGGGGAACCATGCCCCTCGGTGTTTCCGAGGGGATACACTATCGGTTTTTCTAAGGGGAAGTTGCCCTCAGTTTTTTCGAGGGAAAACGCCCCTCGGAGTTTCTGAGGGAATCGCCCTCGATTTTCCAAGGGGAAGTCGCCCTCGGTGTTTCTGAGGGCCGAACTCCCCTCGATTTTTACGAGGCCAATCAGATTCATGGCCCCGTATATTACCGAATAAATAAACATTCGGTAATGCCTTCGGAAAAATTACCGAGGGCATATTTTCTTTCGAAAAACTTTATCGAGAAGGGTTTTCACGAGGTAAGATTTCCTCGATTTTGCCCTCGGTAAATTGAATTTACCGAGACTTTTTTGCTTATTACCGAGAGTTTTTTCCCTCTTTAAAACACTGTTTTTTTGTTGTGGTTTGGGTCACATTATTATAATCGAGAATAAAAACTTGCCAAAAAAAGTGATAATTTTTTTTTTTTTAAATGTAAAAGCAACAATGTTAAAGGAAAATATGAATATATTATTTTTAACTTATTTAAATACTGGATAACATTCTTTTATTGATAAAATGACAATATTTAAAAAAAATGAAAAATATGATTTGTGTGACGATTAAAAAAAAAACCCTGCTCTATAATAATTTCGACTTGTTGGTCATTTTTCAAATTGAATATGTTGGTATTTCATAAATCGGTATCAGGAATAGGGCTCGGTTCTCCAAAAACGACTTTCATTATGACAAAATAGAATAACAAAATTTGTGGAAGAATAGTAACACCAGAAAAAAAAAAACAAAAAAAAAAACAAAGAAATACACACCACTAATTGCTTGACATATCATGTAGATTTCTATATTTATTCAAAAGCCAGATCGGATTTACCCAATCGGGCAAGTTTTAGATGTGTTGTACTATATACTACCCTAGTTCACCCTAAAATAAAAAGCAAAATAATATTGACCCAGTTGAGGTACCTTTATTTGTTTTTCTCCCCACGTAATTGATGCATGCATCACTGCATGGAAAACTGCCTCCAACACATACTTTTCTAATATCCGGACGTCATTGTCACATCTCTTGAATTTCACATAGATTTTCAAGAATATGTGAGGGCGTACGTTAACTTTGCTTAATGGCTGTGTGGGACTGGACGATTATTAGTCGTCCAACATCCCCACACGCTCAACTCCCTTTTTGCCCCTCTCTAGTAATAATAGCACTTAACATCCCCACACAACCGAGTCCTTTTTTTTCCCTTTCTTTTATTTTTTCTATTAGCATTGGCACGCTATATTTTTAGGGTGTACTAAGTAGATTCTCTATTCAATTAAATATCTTACAAATTATACCCTTAGTGTGTTACTAGCTAGGTAATTTAAAAGCATGGACGGACACTAAAATTCTAGAAAGGGTGGAGTCGGAAATATTTGAGCAGGGATGGATTGAAAGCTTTTCGGAGGCTTTTTCATTTTTTTTATGTACACGTATTATATATATATATATATATATATATATATATATATATATATATATATATATATATATATATATATAATTAGGGGAGGTGATGGCTGTTAGTAGGGGTGAGCAGAATCGGGTACCCGGTCAATTTTCTTGGAACCGGAATCGGAACCGGTTGTAACAGGGTCCAAGAAAAGAGAACGGTCCCGAAACCGGTACTAGCCGGATCCAAAGTCTCTGGAATCGGTCCCGGATCCGGTGGGTACCGGTTCTGAAACCGGGTACCCGATCCTTATTTGAGTTTTTTCTTTTTTTAAGTTTATAATAATAAATTTGCTAAATTACGTATACTCCATGTCATTATTTTCCTAATATATTGTGGTCTTATCCAAAAAAAAAAAAAAAGTGCACAATGCATTAGTATTAGCTTCCTCTTATTTATCTAAAGTAAGTCTACAATATAGATTTTTTTTTTAATTTCCCACTACATCAATTATATAACATTACAATACCAAACTTTATGAAAATAAATTAACAAATACATAATTTAATAACAAGTCCACAACATTCATCAGTACAAAGTTTTCAAACTTGTTTATAATAAGAGATCACAAATTAAAAAAATATATAGAAAATACTCAAAATACACTTAAATATATTAAATATACTTAAAGATTCGGTACCGGATACCCGGGTTAAGAATTGGTACCAGCGGGTACCCAGTCCCGGAATCGGTCCCACCGGGTACCGGGCTCGAAAGTCTAGAACTAGAACCGGAACCGGTTTCAACCGGTTCCAAGAAATTGGAACCAGAACCAGTACCAGCGGGTTCGGTTAGAGTCATTTGAAGGTCCATGTTAGAGATCATATGAAGGTCAATGCATCAACTGTAGCTTAGTACTACTAATAGTAGTATTTGTTAGTTGTTTTAGTTTCTCAGTTCATAGCACATTGTATTAATGTATTGTTTGTATTTGTACAAGGTGATGCAAATTCTATGCCATTAGTCATCATCCTAGAGGCTCAAGGGTTTCGTATACTATGTATTTAAGTCTGTTATGCATCAATACAATATTTTCCAATTATAGAAGTTAGCTCAATATGTTTTATGCAAAAGAAAGGTTTCATTCTTGTCCATTTATGTAATCCTTTCATGACATCAGAGCAGGTATAGCCTGTATCTGTTACCTCCTTTCTCCTCTAAAGTTTGCAGCTTTCTTCAGCTGTATATTTTGTTGAGAATAATATTCTCGGCAATTTTCCTTTTTGTGTGTTTGTCTTTTTTGGATTTTATTTTATTTAGGAGTCTACATTTATTTCCTAAAATTAGTTTAGGATTTTATTTAGTTTCCTTATTTTTAACTTAACTTGTTTATCAAGACTAGGAGTCTTGATTATTTAAGGGAAATGGACGACGTAAATGATACACAGCTTTTAGAGGAACGCAAGACATTTGTCTGAAGAAGAAGAACAAAAGCACAAGACCTACTTGGAGCTACAATTCAGAATCAAGCGATCTACAACGTTGCGTAACCAACGGAGGAGATCAGATCAGTCGTAGCATCAAGTATTTTGTATCAAGTGTTGATACATTTGTTTTTCATAGATTACTTAAACATTTTGTAATTAATCTTAAACGATTAAGTAATATAGTTTTTGAATTTGTATACCATGTCCGTAAGTACTTTTACTTACGGATTAAAAGTTTAATAAGTGTGTTCATTTATTCTTATTCCGCTGCTAATTCAATATTTCTCTGTTTGGTGTTATGACTGGTGTTACTTAACATCAATCATAACATCTGTTGTGTTATAAGTTTACAGTTTCAAACTGGTTGATGTTAAGACTGGTGTTATTTATCACGAGACTTAACATCACTTTTCAAAAACATAGATCTACAAAATAACAATTGGCACCAGAGCATGGTACTTTACATTAAGTATTTCCATCCTTATTTTTGTAGATTCATTGACCTATGGACGCTCAAGGGAATTCGCGAACTCCTATCCTCAATAGAGAGAATTACTCTCTCTGAAAGTAGAGGATGCAGTGGCATATCAAGAATATCGATTAACGAGAGTGGAGAACCATTCTAGTTGGATGAGAGAAATCACGAGTTACTGATGCTGATGGGGAAACTTTCCCCAAGAAAGAAATAGACTGGACCGCTGATAAAATAGCAGATTCAAACTGGAACTCCAAGTGCATCAACACCCTTTGTGGATATGTTGACTCAAACTACAACAAAGTGACCAAAAAGTGCGAGTTGGCAAAGGATGCATGGGATGCATTGCAGAGGGTGTGCGAAGGATCTTAAAGTGTGAAGAGGTCAAGATTGAGAATGCTGACTGCTACCTTTGAAGCAATGAGGATGGATGAAAAAGAGCCAATCATGGACTATTCCATGAGACTTTCGGATATTGCTAATGAGTAAGGAGAACTTGGCAAGGTTGTGTTAAATTCACGCCTTGTTGAAAAATTACTTGGATCCATTTCAAAGAAGTTTAGCATCAAGGTTGTTGCCATTGAAGAGTCAAAGGACACTGATAATTTAGACTTCGATGAATTGGTTGGATCGCTCAAAACGTTCATGATGGAACATCTGGGCCCCAACTCGAAAGAGAAGAATGTTGCCCTCACTACCGGTGTCAGCTCGGATGATGACAATGAAGTTGTTGATTGGAGAGAATTGTTGGATAAAATTGATAATACCACTCTTGGAGAAGAAGAGGTGTCTATGATCACTCAGAAGTTCAACAAACACTTGAGAAGAAGAAACAACATTGGAGGGACATTTCCAAAGTTCAAATCAGAGACATCACCTCCAAAATCTTCTGGATGAAAACTTTATAATTTTCATCCCTCATCGTCCGAATCCAAGTCATCGAATTCCCCTAAACCTCTCAGTGAAATTCAATGTCATGAGTGCAAAGGCTGGGGACACTACAAAAACGAATGTGCTAACACATTGAGAAAAAAGAATCTGATTGCAAAGGAGTTTAATGAAGACGAAGATGACTCTAACTCACCTAAGTCGGTTCCTGCACTATTTTCTAATTTTGTCTGGGATGACGATATACAAGTTGGCAACATCAATTCTAACATCCTGTGTCTGAATGTAGAAGTTGAAGAAATAACTGACGAGTATAAGAAACTGTGCATGGAGTATGACGAATTGTTTGGAAATTGGGGAAATCAGATCTTAAAGGTGAAATCTCTCATATTAAGGTTGAAAAGCTAACTCATGAGAAGGATGATCAATTGAATATAATCATTCATCTGGAATCAGCTATCACAAGGAAAGACTCGGAATTAGAACGAGTGAAGGCCGATTTGAAGAAGGCTCAGAAGACTCTTTCAATCCTCAACAAGGGAACAACAAAGGTAGATGAAATTCTGGGGATGTCATTCCCAGAATCCTCGAAACATGG
The DNA here is from genome assembly GCA_014905375.1 of Phtheirospermum japonicum. Classification (NCBI taxonomy): domain Eukaryota; kingdom Viridiplantae; phylum Streptophyta; class Magnoliopsida; order Lamiales; family Orobanchaceae; genus Phtheirospermum; species Phtheirospermum japonicum. The sequence continues at coordinate 1,378,532 of BMAC01000030.1, read as the reverse complement.
GATTGGCTACAAACCTAAACAGCAAGTGCAGCAAACTGACCAGAAACTGAAGACAACCAAGCATCACAAAAAGAGAATAAGACAGTATATTTGTCATCATTGTGGTGATCCTTGTTGTATTCGCCCGTTCTGTTGGAAGAAAGCAGGCAAGAAAAGTCAATTTCAGAGGATAAGGCAACATGTTGTATCTCATGACAGTTTCCACGATTCCATCATCAGAGCCAATAGCAAAGTTAAACACATCTGGGTGAAGAAGGATGAGATCAAATGTAACATGATCTACACCTCTCTGAAATCTCACATTCCATGAGCATGGTATTTTGACAGTGGATGCTCCAAGCACATGGCAGGTTCTGAAGACCTTCTCTCGAATATTATGAAATTCAAAAGTGGAAAAGTGAAATATGGTGGAGGTGAAAATAGTCAGATTGTTGAACAAGGAACTCTCCATGTTCCAGGAATTGTAAAGCTTGAGAACGTGTTACTTGTTGAAGGACTGGCGGCTAACTTGATCAGCATCAGTTAGTTATATGATGGAGGCTTTAGTGTAAAGTTTACACGGGAAAAGTGTGAAGTCTATGATGAAGAAAATACTTGCATTCTCACTGGCCAAAGAACCTCAGATAACTGCTATCAAATAAATGGCGATGTATTCTGAAAGTTGTCTCAATTGAGCGATGCCGAGGTATGGCATCAAAAGCTTGGACACGTCAACTACAAGATGTTGGAAATGCTGGTGAAGCAAGAAGCTGTAAATGGTCTATCGAAGCTCAACACAAAGATCATTCCAGTTTGTGAAGCATGCCAAAAGGGGAAACAATTCAGGGTACCGCACCCACATGTTCAAAGTCTCACCACTTCAAATTGCTTTGAATTCATGCACATGGACCTCATGGGACCACTAGAGGTGGAAAGCCTTGGAGGTAAACGACATGTTCTGGTTGTAGTTGATGACCTTTCTAGATTTACTTGGGTTGAGTTTTTAAGAGAAAAATCTGAAGTTTTTCAAAGTTTTAAAAAACTTGCAAAAAAGTTGTGCGTGCGTTTTGATGTGAGCATAGGAAGGATCAGGTCTGATCACGGAAAAGAATTTGAAAATGAGGCTTTCTCAAACTATTGTTCAAACAAAGGAATAACTCATGAGTTTTCCTCTCCCATTACCCCCCAATAGAATGGTATAGTCGAAAGAAAGAATAGATCTCTTGCTGAGATGACTAGAACCATGCTTATTTCAAATGGAATTGCAAAACGGTTTTGGGCAGAAGCAATGAACACTGCTTGCCACACAATTAATAGGATGTATTTCAGACCCGGGTCACATGTTACACCCTACGAATTGTTGTTGGGCAAAAAGCCTAATTTAAGTTATTTCCATGTCTTTGGGTGTGTTTTCTATGTACTGAATGATAGGATGCATCTTTCTAAACTGACTCAAAAAGTGACAAATGTGTTTTCATGGGATATTCCCAGAACAGTCATGCTTATAGATTGTTTAACCTTAGAACACGGTACATGATGGAGTCTGTCAATGTGAAGTTTTACGATTTGGTTAGTGGTGTTAAACCTGCTGGGACAATGATCTGGTGTATGATCAGACTCCTCAATATATTGTGGATGGATTACATGATAGTGCAGGTACAGAGACTGACGTTACAGGGTATGACGGGTCTGGTGGCATGTTGTTAGAGGAGTTTTAGTGGTGTTGAAATATATCAACGGGTTCATGGCTTGGTATCATCGGATTTCGATTCAATTGAAGGATTCAATGTGTTTCAAGTTTTAAAAATTAAAAGAAAATAAAAATAAAGCAATTAAACTAATTAAACTATCCTAAAAATTGATATTGCATGTTGGTCGGATGCCTCTTCATATGCCTCAAAAAGAAAATGCAAAGCAATAATGAAAACAAGCAAGAAAATGCAATGTTTCACAAAGTACAAGCATGCATGCACAAGGTACAACTATGCATAAAATCCTAAATAATGAAAATAAGTAAAAATTGAAAGCATGGATGTAAAGAGCAAGAAAAGTTGACATGAAAGTTTAAGACTTTAAGGAAAATAACAAGCAACAAAGAGTAGATCTAAGATTTAACCTAAAACTATGCATGAAAAAGAAATTGCAAATAAAGCATAGCAAAATCTCAAAATCAAGACAATCCAAGACCCGATCTATGATCTAGATGTGTCACTCATCAAGATTCCATAGCCAATTCTTAAGATCTAACATGAATTCAAGGTGCTAAGACAAAAGGCATAAAATGAAGAACAAGCACGGAAATGAAGAACAAAGCATGGAAATAAAGCATAAAACATGAAATTGAAAGGAAACTTACTTGAATTAAGAAATGAAACAAAGCTTGAATGTAATTGCATCAAAAGTAACAATCCAAGGGAGTACTTGGACTCTTCTTAGGCTTACAAACCCAAGGAGGTGATTGAAATTAAATCTAATCTAGAAAAGGAAATTACATCAAAACTTGAAATTGAATCTAAAACCGAAGGAAAAGAAAATAGATCTTAAAAACTAGAGAGAGGATTTTTAATCCCAAACCCATGCTTGGGTTGGGAGAAATTATAGGTGTTTTTACAAGATGAGAGTAAGATTCTATTTATAATAGGTTTAAATGGGCCAAATTAGCTAAAAAAAAGGCTTGAAATTCTCGGGTTTGACCAAAATTGACCTGTGTTGACCTTCCTAGCCCACTTGTATAGCCTTTTGGCACATTTTGGATCCATTTGGCTCGGACATGGCCAAGCCTGGGCGCACGCGTTGGCGCTGGGCGGCAAGGCTTGTGGGCGGGCGTCTAGGCAAGCGCCTGGGCTTAGGCGATGATGGGCGGGCGTCTAGGCAAGCGCTTGGGCTTAGGCGATGATAGGCATGCATTTAGGCGCGGAAATAGGCTAGATCATGCGGGAGCTGGTCGGGCGCTGTCGGCAGGGGCGTGCGGGAGTTGCGCGCGCTATGCGCACGGGCGCTGGCAGGCGTGCGCGGGCGAGCTGCTAGGTGTGAATTTAGCCCTTTTTTCTTGCGCCTAGGGTGTTGGCGTGAGAATAGGCCATCCTAGGCGAGGCTAGGCCACCATTCCAGAAAGTTTGCCCATTTTGGAGCATCTTGGCACCTATTTAGGCTAGGCTTGAATTTTTGATCTCCGTGCCTTAGCTTGATTTCAAAGCTTTAAGCCACCTATTAAATGAGAATTTTAAATATCAAAACCCAAGAATTACACCAAACCTCAAGGTAATTGAACCAATTAACCCATTAAAATATAAAATCAACAAGTCAAGTTAAAAACAACAAAACAAGAAAAACCACATAAAAACTTAATAAAATTCTATTAAAAACTACTAAAATCAACATAAGACTCTAACAAAAAATACTAGGAAAAACACAACAATTAAATGTAAAACAACTACCCCACACCTATCGGTTTGTTCGTCCTCAAACAACGAAAAGAATCGAGAGTGTACATGCAATGAACATTATGTAAGAAGAATACTCCTTGTGCTTATCCTTATTAATATGATGAAAGTATCAACATAGACTCGCTATCGTCAAGCATTGCTCGTATTACTCTTTCTCAAATGAAAGCCAAATCGATGACTTCCTCACAAAAAGAGTTTTTTGAGGGTGTTCGCTCAATCCGCTCAAGTGCTTGATATGGGACGTGTATACGCTCAAGTCGGACAATGCATGCACCTCATCAAGATTTCACAAATCGGACGCTCAAAATTGCTCATAGTACATGACCAAATATGAATCGTAAGAGGTCTTTATTATGGGTTGTAATGTTGGCTCTTTGGTAAGGTATGGAATATTTGGATATAGTGGCTAACACACGATCAAACGCGATTAATAACTCACAAAATCCTAATTTCTAAAACACGAAGCTTATAATCGCTTCACAATTCCCAATTTACCAAACTTGTCATTCGAAACCCTTTCGTACCCTTATTTTCCCGACTTTTATTTCACAACACTTAGAAGCTTTTTGAATTTGCTTCTTTTCACTAAACTTAACCTTTAGATTAGGCTTTACACATGAACGCACGCTTTATCATTTTTCGTGATTTGTGTTGGAGTATTATTCCTTTTTTTCTTTTCTTTTTTTGTGTATAAGCAAATCAAAACCCGAAACCCACAATCGATTTCCCCCACATTTCTTGTTAACTAGTCATACACTCTCACCACTTCACAAATTACGAAGATACAAGAGCTAAAATCAAGCTCGGCTAATAAGAAACGGGATAAAGGCTCTAGGGGGCTCATTTTGGATTTTTAAGTAGCTTACATATATGGATATGGCCGGAACAAGGGTGATATATGTGCCTCGAGGTCATTTTCGAATTCAATCATGTACGAGCAAAGTCAAACCTCCTCAATGAAATTTCCATAAAAATGCAAGCAAGCCGATAAATCACACAAGGCTACTCACTAGTTTGCACCAAATTTGGGAGCGAAATCAAAAGAGCTTTTAGAGCTTTGTAATCATTTCACGAGAAAATATTGATTATATATATGGTTTGGACGAAGCACAAAAATTCAACCCCTCACACAAGAGGCCAAAAACATGAAAAAACTTGACAAGTAAACTATTCAAACTTCCAAGCATGTGGAGATTGCTTAAACATGTAATGGACACACAAAAGACACAAAAATCGACTCAACCATATAAATGCGCAAGTGGTAAGCGTCACTTCGCCAAGGCTCGAGTTAAGAACAACAAAACATGCTTGATAAAAATCCGGACCCTAATCACCTACTCACCCCACACTTAAACCATGCATTACCCGTATTTTAATGAAAACCAAGTAAAAGGAGGGGGAATAGAAACTTCCTTAACCGAGCGAGTTTTGGTCGAGCTCGGTGGGGTCTACCTAGGCATCTAAGCAATCCAAGCAAAAATTGAGCATGGCTAGTATCTCCCGACTTCATGAACGCTACTAACTTATCTAATCACCCAAGGTTGGAGTCGAAAAACAAAACCTAGAAAAGAGAATCACACGAAATTAAAAACACAAGGAAATATGTACATGAATCTCAACAAAATATATTTTTTTATTTTTCAATTTTTCAAATATTTTTGGATTTTCATTTTAAGGATAAAGAAAGAAAATAAAAGAAATAAACGAGAAGAACTTGGGTTGCCTCCCAATAAGAGCTTGTTTTACGTCACTAGCTCGACGAACTCCCTTTTCGATCAAGGTGGAAAGATCACAGGAGGGTCCACCAAAACAATCTCCTCGTTGTCGGGAGGGTCCACTCTTTGGAACGTTCTTGGAGCATTGCATAGCTCAAATAAGATCAGCCAAAAAGCAAACGTTCCAAGCGAGCAATCAAAACTTATCTCGGCTAGGCCCTCGGGTGGGATGGTGGTTTTGAAGTGACCCGACGACTCATCCCAAAAACAAAAGGAGTAATGGACGACTATCTTTTCCAACATGTGGTAGAGCGATAGGGGAGGGAAACGATCTCTTTTGGTAGCCGGATTAAACTTCTTAGAATCGATCAACATCTTCCATCTCATTGTAGCCCTCGTGGCCAACAATTCTCCTTTCCCCTCCTTCGGCACCATGTGAATGGGATTCACCCACTCACTCTCGGCGAGTACGAACATTAAGCCTTCCCACAACAACCTCCAAGTCTTGTCTCTCACCATTAATATACGGGGGTTAACTCCCTCAACAACTCGGGGTTCCCAATCAATCGCATTCTTAAGAACATCAAGCACTTTTCCCGTCCTCTCTTCTTCACCTCGGTTCGAATTTCCCAAGATGGTAATCAGTTTGCTCTCCTCTTCCTCTAAATAAGTATGCGTTAGCTCGAACAAATCACCGATACCTTCATGGTACTCTTCAATCTTAGCATCAAAAACTTCCACCCCAAGAAAATCTTCAAGCTTCTTGATGAAAACGATTCCCAACCCATCGTCAATAATCTCCACCCCAAGAAAATCTTCAAATTCTCCAATCCTATCACCAATAACCCCCACCTCCCCCTCTAAAAATCCGTCGTTTCCCTCAACGACACATCGAGAATCATCTACACATAAACCGGGGGCACATAGAGGCACAATGGACTCATCGTTAAGAATAAGGGGCTCATCATCCTCAAAATGATCCTCCATATTGGCATACCGGACAATATTCTCCTCAATGCCCCAATAATCCATATAAACTCGTTCGACCGTGGCCTTGATGAAGTCCATATACACCCACCCTTCACAAGATTGTTTTGAAGTAAAAGGTAAGGGTCAAGAGGAGTAAAAATACTCGGAATCGAAACTATGGCCTCCTCCATCGGTGAGACAACCGAATTGACTACCCCACACTTTTCAAGGAAAGTGACCGGAAGAGTAGGCGAAGGTAGTGGGTCCACGTGATAAGTAACAAGAGGATCGTGAGGTGGCGGAGGAGTAGGACAACCGAGTCCCACAAAAGGATGAGTCAGTTCTGGGTTAGACATTTGAGCGATTCGAGCCTTTAATGTCGCTATTTCGTAATCAACTCAAACTCTTTCGAGGATAAAGCCATGTTCACATCATAATCATGAGAATACGTCGGTGGAGAAGATTTTCCCTCGGGAGGGCCTCTTGGGACAATGTAGCTCCCACCTCCAAACAACTCATAAGGATCGGGAGTTGGGGCACTATTGTTGGTATAAATGTAAACCGGCTTATAAAATGGTCTATTAACATCTCCCATAGTGCGAATGGGCGGGCCACTTATGACACTGGAGCTCGGACCACCAAATGATTCATAATCCTCGTGATCTTTAGCGGTTAAAGGGGGAATTCGGGGAACACCAAACGAGCCGGGAATCGGAGTTTGACCTTTATACATGTTTGAGCATTGGTTGGGAGCATTAAAACCCCCATATGGACCGGATGTCGGATTGTGCATATTTGGGAAGTGATTGGTAGCACCATAACCTCCATATGGAGTGGAATTTGGATTTTGGTTACTAACGATTCCATTTTGATTAACGAAGCCTCCATCATACATGTTCGAAATTTGAGGAGTAGGGGGCCCGTAACCTCCATACGGACCATTTGAACCCATGAAGCCGCTCGACCCAACATGGTTTGCACCATGCCTCCCATGTTGGGCTGACTATAGCCGAATCTACCATTGGCAACGTGGTTTGCACCATGCCCTCCCACGTTGCCAAAGCCATTATACAATATCTCATTCCCGACATGGTTTGCACCATACCCTCCCATGTCGGTAATGTATCCACCAAAGCTATACGCACCTAACATACTTAACAAAAAATGTCAAATAACAAAGCAAGCTAAAAACACAATGAAACAACAATCAAATCGAAAGCCATAACCAAGCCGAGTCGCAATGGCGCCATTTTTTTAGAATAGTTTTAGAGGTGTTGAAATATATCAACGGGTTCATGGCTTGGTATTATTGGGTTTCGATTCAATTGAAGGATTCAATGTGTTTCAAGCTTTGGAAATTAAAAGAAAATGAAAATAAAGAAATTAAACTAATTAAACTATCCTAAAAATTGAAATTGCATGTTGGTCGGATGCCTCGTCGTATGCCTCAAATAGAAAATGCAAAACAATAATGAAAACAAGCAAGAAAATGCAATGTTTCACCAAGTACAAGCATGCATGCACAAGGTACAACTATGCATAAAATCCTAAATAATACAAATAAGTAAAAATTGAAAGCATGGATGTAAAGAGCAAGAAAAGTTGACATGAAATTTTAAGACTTTAAGGAAAATAACAAGCAACAAAGAGTAGATCTAAGATTTAACCTAAAACTATGCATGAAAAAGAAATTGCAAATAAAGCATAGCAAGATCTCAAAATCAAGACGATCCAAGACCCGATCTATAATCTAGATGTGTCACTCATCAAGATTCCATAGCCAATTCTTAAGATCTAATATGAATTCAAGGTGCTAAGACAAAAGGCATAAAATGAAGAACAAGCATGGAAATGAAGAACAAAGCATGGAAATAAAGCATAAAACATGAAATTGAAAGGAAACTTACTTGAATTAAGAAATAAAACAAAGCTTGAATGTAATTGCATCAAAAGTAACAATCCAAGGGAGTACTTGGACTCTTCTTAGGCTTACAAACCCAAGGAGGTGCTTGAAATTAAATCTAATCTAGAAAAGGAAATTACATCAAAACTTGAAATTGAATCTAAAACCTAAGGAAGAGAAAAGAGATCTTAAAAACTAGAGAGAGGATTTTTAATCCCAAACCCATGCTTGGGTTGGGAAAAATGAGAGGTGTTTTTACAAGATGAGAGTGAGATTCTATTTATAATAGGTTTAATTGGGTTTAAATTGGCCAAATTAGCTAAAAAGGCTTGAAATTCCCGGGTTTGACCAAAATTGACCCGTGTTGACCTTCCTAGCCACTTGTCTAGCCTTTTGGCACATTTTGGCTCCATTTGGCTAGATTTGGCTCGACCATGGCTCGAGGTGGCTCGGCCATGGCCGAGCCTGGGCGCAGTTGGGCGCACGCGTTGGGCGCTGGGTGGCAGGGCTTGTGGGCGGGCGTCTAGGCAAGCGCCCGGGCTTGGGCGATGATAGGCAGGCATTTAGGCGTGGAAACAGGCAAGATCATGCGGGAGCTGGCCGGGCGCTGTCGGCAGGGACGTGCGGGAGTTGCGCGCGCTATGTGCACGGGCGCTGGCAGGCTGGCACGAGCGCTGCGCGCGCACGCTGCTCGGCAGGCGCTGAGCGGCTTCGGCAGGCGTGCACGGGCGAGCTGCTAGGCGTGAATTTAGGCCTTTTTTCTTGCGCCTAGGGTGTTGGCGTGAGAATAGGCCATCCTAGGCGAGGCTATGCCACCATTCCAGAAACTTAACCCATTTTGGAGCATCTTGGCATCTATTTTTGCTAGGCTTGAATTTTTGATATCCATGCCTTAGCTTGATTTCAAAGCCTTAAGCCACCTAATAAATGAGAATTTTAAATATCAAAACCTAATAACTACACCAAATCTCAAGGTAATTGAACCAATTAACACATTAAAATATAAAATCAACAAGTCAAGTGAAACAACAAAACAAGAAAAATCACATAAAAACTTAATAAAATTCTATTAAAAACTACTAAAATCAACATAAAACTCTAACTAAAAATACTAGGAAAAACACAACAATTACATGCAAAACACATGTCACTGACCCTAACACCAAGTCCTGAAGGAGCAGACAATGTTGGAACTGAGGACTCATCACCAGTCCTAACACCAACTCCTGAAGCTCCTTAATCAGATTCAGACTCAGATGAGGACAAACCGAATAATCAAATTGACCTGTATTAGAGAGATATTTCGTCAAGAATTCAGAGGAATCATCCAACAAGTCAAATTATTGGAGATCTTGATGAGAGGAGCACAAGGAAGAGACAGATAAATTTCAAAGAAATGGTAAGATATGTCTGTCTATCGACTAACTGCTCTCAAATTCGAGAGACCTTGTTTCTTGCTAATACAGAGCCTAAGCGTGTGGAAGAAGCTCTGAAGAATGAGTTCTGAATCAAAGCCACGCAGGAGGAGTTGGATCAATTTTCTAAAAATGAGGTTTGGGACTTGGTTCCACGTCCTTCAAATGCTCATGTCACTGGCACTAAGTGGATTTTCAAGAACAAAGCCGATGAATCAGAAAACATTGTGAGAAATAAGGCAAGGCTGGTTGCACAAGGATATACTCATATTGAGGGGATTGATTTTGACGAGTCATTTGCACCGGTTGCACGAATAGAATCGGCAAGACTCCTTGTTGTTGTTGCTTGTCATTTGAAAATATCATTGCATCAAATGGACATTAAGAGTGCTTTTTTGAATGGTATTTTTAGTGAAGAAATATATGTTGAGCAACCTAAAGGTTTTGTTGATCCTCACAAACCAAACTTTGTTTTAAAGTTTAAAAAGGCGTTGTACGGTTTAAAACAAGCTCCAAGAGCTTGGTACGAGAGGTTGAATCAACACTTACTGTTTTTAAACTTTAGACGAGGTGAAGTTTATAAAACCTTATTTCTCCTCAAATCCAACAAATACATTCTTATAGTTCAAATTTATGTAGATGATATTGTTTTTGGATCCACTAGTGAACAACTGGGGAAGGATTTCATAGCTCGGATGTCAGGCACATTCGAAATGAGTATGGAAGGTAACCTTTCATATTTTCTTGGTTTACAAATTAAGCATCTTGACGATGGTATTTTTCTTTCTCAAACCAAATATGCTAAGAATCTCGTAAAAAAATTTGGGTTAGAGAATGATAAGCATAAGAAAACACCATTGGGTAAAACCAAGAAACTGTCGAGAGACGATGTTGGGATCAGTGTTGATAACACCGTTTACAGGAGTATGATAGGAAGTCTTCTATATTTAACTTCTAGCAGGCCTGATATAATGTGCAGTGTATGTCTTTGTGCAAGGTACCAATCAAACCCCAAGGAGTCATATTTGAAAGCTGTAAAAAGAATAATCAAATACGTGGCTGGTACAAGTGATCTAGGGATATGATATACCAAAGATACTTGCACCGAACTTGTTGGTTACACTGATTCGGACTGGGCAGGTGATGTAGTGGATAGGAAGAGTACCACTCGAGTCTGTTTCTTCTTGGGTAGTAACTTGGTCTTGTGGTACAGTAAGAAACAAAACTGTATATCCCTCTCTACAACAGAAGCTGAAGAGGGTCAATGTTTCGTATACTATGTATTTAAGTCTCATATGCATCAATACAATATTTTCAATTATAGAAGTTAGCTCAATATGTTTTATGCAATGGCAAGATTTCATTCTTGTCCATTTCGGTAATCCTTTCATGACATTAGAGCAGGTATAGTCTGTCTCTGTTACCTCCTTTCTCCTCTAAAGTTTGCAGCTTTCTTCAGCTGTATCATTAAATAAAAATGAGCTCATCTAGCTCAACCAACACTGCCATTCTCTTCGCCTAATATACAAGGAACTGTTATCTAGCCTCAATACCAGCTCATCTCCATAAAGTTAACCGATTCAAACTATCTTCTTTGGAAACATTAGGTTCTCACAACCATCAAAGGATATGGCTTAGATCATTTTTCCTGCAGATGCAGAAACCCCTTTTGAATTCAGAATAAACAAAGACACCTCCAAAGAGCAAAGAAACCCTGAGTATCTAATCCAGAAAAGACAATCTCAGCTTCTTGTTTCATAGATTCTTTCTTCCCTCTCAATGAACCTACTAATAATGATGGTAGCACTAGAGTCATATTCTAAATTTGGAGTGCTCTAGATATGAAATCTCCCACCCAATCAGTTGCAAGGAAAATGCAGTATAAACTCCGGTTGTCCTCAATGAAGAAAGGGTCAATGTCCATGAGAGAGTATTCAAACAAGGTCAAATCCTATTGTGAGATCTTGGCCTCAGATCAAGTTCTATAAATTCTCATTGGAATGGGAAGTGAAATTGATCTGGTGGTTGGAGTTGCTACTTCAAAAGTTGATCCATGTTAGCTGAGAGAAACCTATGCCATGCTGCTTAATTATGAGACAAGACTGGAACCCAGTCAAGTCAACATGAGCGTGAAAATTACCCTACTAATATTGTTATCACTCAATCCAATTTCCAAAAGAAGTTTCATCAATATGGAAATGGCTTTCAAAACTATAGAGGAAAGGAAAATATAAGATTAGGCATAGATAGATCCTCTTACGAAAGAACATGAGGAAGAGGCTTTAGAAATAGAAACAGAGTAGCATGTCAAATCTGCAACTCCACCAACCATTCTGCAGACAAGTACCACTACACGTTTGATTCCAATTATGGCTCTACTACAAACAACAACAAAAATGAATCCTCCAGTCCTTCAAACTCTACTTCACAGAATACTAATACATCTTCTCATCAAAAATCTCCACACGAGCTTCACTACATTCATAACTCTCATCACTCACCACACATGCACACTCCCACCTCAATGACTCCTCACTTATAACCTTCTTCATATACTATTATATCTCTTCCATCACCAGTCCCTAGCAAAAGCATTATAACTCTTAGAGTGGAGTTACCTTTTATGAGTAATATGAAATTTGTTCTTGTTAACACTAATGTTGATCAAGTTTCTGGTACTCACCCCATGGTAAAAAGATCTAAAGCAAGTGTTTATAAGCCTAGATCTCTTCAAACAAGTGTTATTGACATTTAGAAGACCTACAATAATGTTGATGCCTTAGAAGATCCTGAATGGAAAATTAGCAATGCAGAATGAGTACAATTCACTCATCTAAAATAAATCATGATAGCCAACTACTCTACCACCTGACAAGAAGGTGATTCGCTTTAAATGGGTGTTCAAGCTCATAAAGCATGTAGATGGAAGTGTGGTTAGATATAAAGCAAAATTAGTAGCAAGGTGTTATGATCAAGTACCTAATTTTGAATTTATAAATACATTCAGGTCTGTAGTGAAGTCTTATAATATAAGGATTACCTTGTTTATATCTCTTAATTAGGTTGGGATATTAGGCCGCTAGATGTCAAAAATGAGTTTTTGAATGGTGACTTGGACACAGAGGTCTATATGAGTCGACCACTTGGAATTGAAGTCGAATCCTTCTACTTAGTCCAAGTATATAAGCTGGTGAAAGCTCTCTATGATCTGGAATAGGCTCCAAGGGATTTACTAGTCTTTCTTGTTCTAGAGCTGATAATTCTCTCTCTCTCTCTCTCTCTCTCTCTCTCTCTCTCTCTCTCTCTCTCTCTCTCTCTCTCTCTCTAAAGTACTCATAGAAGATGCATTTGGTTATTATTCTATGTTGATGATATTTTTATCACAGAGAGTGATTATTATAGAACTCAACTCCTAATAAAATTTTCGAATAAACTTTCTCCCTCAAAGACCTTAGGAAACTCACAATTTTTTGAGAATCAATTTAACTCATACCCCTCAAGGACTGCACTTGTGCCAGGAGAAGTACATCAAAGATATTTTACAAAGCTCTTATGCCTGATGCAAAATGTGTTCATACACCAATGGTCTCAATTTCTAAATTATATAGATTCCAGGGGATGGCGACTATTGATGTTACTCATTACAGGAGTATTATTGGTGTCTTTGAATATGTACCCCTAACAAGACCATAGATTTCATTCCCTGTCAATCGAGTTTGCCAATTCATACATCTTTACAGTTATTGGAAAGCAGTCGAGTACATTTTAAGGTATCTTACAAGTACTACAAACTATGGGTTGCATTCCATAAAATCAAGTCGTCTTAATCTGGTTAGTTACTTAGATTCATATTGAGCAGCTGATATTGATGACCGCAAATCCATCACTGGATTATGGATTTTCCTAGGAACAATGTTATATTTTGGTGCTCAAAGAAACAAAACTTAGTTTCTCGTTCTAGTACTGAAGTTGAGTATCAAAGTTTGGTTAGTGCTGCTCGAGAGATGGTTTGGTTACATGCTTTGCTGACTGAACTCAAGGTGCATTCAGCTAAAGCTATTCTTCTGTGAGTTGACAATCAAAGTGCCATTACACTCGCCTCTAATCCAGTTCTAAATGCTCGCAACCAAACATGTGGAACTGGATATACACTTTATCATAGATCTCATAAACAAACAACTTATCAGAGTGCTCTTTGTACTCTCTCATTATCAAACTGCTGATGTTCTTAAAAAGTTTTTGAGTGGTCAATTCTTCACTCGTCCAACTCACAGCTCAATGTTTGGCCATTGACCATGCTCAAATTACGAGAGGATGTTAGTGATATGAAGGCCCATGCACCAATTGTAGCATAGTAATACTAATAACATTATTTGTTAGTTATTTCATTTTTCCAGCTCATAACACATTGTATTGGTGTTACCATTTGTATCTGTATGAGGTTATGCGGATCCTATGCCATCTTTCATCATCCTAAAGGGTATAGGGTTTCACATATTGTGTATTTAAGTATTAAATATATTTTAAATCTTCTTATCTAATTCCAATATAATGCATTGATAAACATATTATTTATCTACATGAATAAATTAATGTCTTGAGTAGAAAGAAAAGAAAACATAAAATAATAGTAATAATAATAATAATAATAATAATAATAATAAGAGAAAAAAAAGATTTACCTCCTGAACTACGCCCAATTTGTCACTTTGCCTCCTAAACTTTTATTTCGCACACTTTACCTCCTAAATTGTACGAATTTGCACTTAACCTCCTAAAAACCCATTTTTGGTGGAAATTCTATCTGGAACCCACTCGTGTGACATGCACGCTAACATATAAGGGGTAAAACTAATTTTCCATCTCCTCCTCATGAATCCCGCTCAAAACAATGGCACGTGAGAATTGCGTGGGTTCTATATCCTACGTGTATACATATATTAATGTGAACATTATCTTAACAAGTCACACGGTGCTCGTGTGCCATTTTTTTTAGCAGGAGTCATGAGGAGGAGATGGAAAGTCAGTTTTACCCCTTATATGTAAGCGTGCATGTCACACGAGTGAGTTCTGGCCAAAATTTCTACCAAAATGGGTTTTGAAAAGGTTAAGTGCAAAATTCGTACAGTTTAGGAGGTAAAGTGTACGAAATAAAAGTTTAGGAGGCAAAGTGTCAAATTGGGCATAGTTCAGGAAGTAGAAAAAATCCTCTAATAATAAAATAATATTACATATACTTCAAGTTAGATATACGACATTTTTTAATAAAATTATCAGTGTATTATAGATTTTAACTTTTTATATCACATATTCACATGCGACACGTGGGTGTTGTATGATTTACATTTTTACAAACTTAATTTTCTACGGGTTTCCTTTCAAGTTTAGGGTATTTTGCTGTATTTTACAACTAATTTCATGACTTCCAGGTAAAAATACTTAAATATTCTTTATTGTTAAAGTTTTACTATAATTAGAATAAATAATGCTTCGATTTGTGTGTGAAATTTTTTTATTCGAAAAAATAATTTTTGTGTAAACAGAAATATAATGTTACGATTTGTGTGTATCATTTTAAATATTATTTGTTTAGTATTTTTAATGAGTATTATTGTTTTTCAAATCCTGCATAATATGCAAGTGTTAAACTATTATATATATATATATATATATGTGTGTGTGTGTGTGTGTGTGTGTGTGTGTTGGGTATTTGGGAAGTTATTTTGGTAACTTTAATCCAATATTCCAAATATGAAAAGTTCATTATTTCCACAAACGAGCAACACATTCTTAATCTACGTTGTGAGTAGATGAAGGTGGTATATTCACTTTCACAAATCCATGTTGGGATGAGTGAGTAATCAATGTTCACAGTTGGACATTTAAGAAGTGAATTTGGAAGTTAAAGAGGTAGTGGGATTTCCATTTGAGAAATGGAAAGTCCCACATTGGAAGGAGTCCCATTTCTAGATAGCTTTATTAAATGAAGTGAGATGGACATTGGTTACAAGTTGAGTAGGGATGGGAGTCCCCACACGCATGCCACCACCGGCCCGCCCGCCTGGCCGCCCGACTAGGCACGACTCAGCTCGGGCTCGTGGCTCGCGGATTTCACATTTTTTCGCGCCACGTGGTTTGTGGTTCGTCCTTGCTGGCTTGAGCTTATATTTTGGACCTTTTTCAGAACCTTCCAGTATTTCTTGTGGAGAAAGACTAGGAGTCTGACTTGTATCAGGAATCTTGATTCCTGCAATTTACTTCCTTGAGGGTTATCTCTCAATTATAAATACCACCCCCTTTGCAGTGTACATTCATTCATCCAAAAATCATCAGCTTCAAAGCATCTCATAATTTCCCTACCTACCTCACGCATCATATAGTTTGCAACTAGGGTTTTGCTCGGTTGTCTGCCCAGTTCTTGTTCGCCAAGTTGACTAGATCGTCTACTCCGTTCAACATTGTATCTTGGAAGATTCGTTTCCATAAGATCGTGAGCACTGAGTACGGGGCAGCACGAATCTTAAGGAAAGTGCTCGCTCTCCTCGACATCTTTATTATTTCTGTTTCTTCTTTGCAATTTTGTTAGTTTAATTACTTCCCCGCTATTATCCCAGTTTTACTGATGTATCTCCTATAGCTTAAGATTCTTTTTATGTAATTTGAACTAATGGATACCACATCTGCACTGACGACGCTGCCACCATTGACCAACGCGACTGCAGCTCCTATGACGAGTTCCACCGTACTTTCTCAGATAAACGCTTCCATGCCATCAGCTGGTTCTGGTTCAGTATTTTCTGGACCTTTCAATGGCTCACCCAACATGTCTGCGTCACATACCTTTGGATTCGGATCAGGTTCTATTCCTTTTGGTTCTATGATACCTACCTCTGTTGCTGCTTATGCTGAACGTCCTGAAAAATTTAATAGCAGTAACTTTAAAACTTGGCAACAAAAGATGGTCTTTTACTAAACGACTTTAAATCTGTCTCGGTACTTGGCCGAGGATGTACCTGTTGTGAGTTCTAACGATATGAGTTTCGGTCGTAGAGTCGCCCTTGATGCATGGACACAAGGGGACTATCTCTTCAGGCATTATATCTTGAATGGATTAGACAATGCGCTGTATGGGTTGTATAGTTCAATCAAAAGTACTGCCAAGGAACTCTGGTTGTCCTTGGGTAATAAGTACAAGATCGGTGACGATGGCACTAAAAAGTTTATTGTCGGGAGGTTTTTGGAGCTTGTTATAGTTGAATCTAAAACTGTAATGAGCCAACTCCAAGAGTTACAAATGATATTGCAAAGCATACAGTCTGAAAGTATGCAAGTGTGTGAAAACTTACAATGGGTTGCTATTGTTGAAAAGCTACCATCGAGTTGGAGAGATTTCAAGAACTATCTGAAGCTTAAGCGTAAGCAAATGACTTTGGAGAATTTGATTGTCAAATTGCGCGTTGAGGAAGGTAATCGACAATCCACGATGAAGTATGAAAAGACCTCAATGATGGAGGCAAAGGCTCACTTGGCTTAGGCTGATTCTGAAAAATAACGAAAGCACCAAGTCCAAGACAAAGGCAAAACGAATTATAAGAAAGACAAGAGATTTGAAGGCACTGTCAAAACACTGGCAAGCCTGGACATATGAAGAAGGATTGCCGAAAGCCTCGTAAATAGAATCAGAATGCTGTTAACGTCGTTACTGAAGGTATGTCTGAGTTGGATATTTATGCGGTAGTGATAGAAGCTAACATTGTAGATAATCCAGGAGAGTGGTTTATTTGTACTGGAGCTACTTGTTATGTATGCTCTGATCAGGATGTGTTTTCTGATTATACCCCTATTCCTGAAAGAAACATCCACATGGGTAACTCGTCTACTGCTGAAATTGCTGGAGTTAGAAAGGTGCTGCTGAAGATGACGTCCGGTCTAGAGCTGACTTTGAAGGATGTGCTGCATGTTCCGGATATTAGGAAAAATCTTGTCTCTGGGTCCCTGCTTGTCCAGCATGGGTTTAAACTAGTATTTGAGTCTAGTTAGTTTGTGCTTACTAAGAGCAAAAAGTTCCTTGTTAAAGGTCACCTTGAGAAGGGACTGATTAAATTGAATGTAATGACCAAACACATAGTTATTAATAATAAAATTATTGCTTCTTCATATATTGTTTTGCCATGTGATTTGTGGCATGTTAGACTTGGACACGTTAAAATGAAATCAATAAAGAAATTAGTAAATATGAATTTGCTAAATAATGTGAAGTTTGACTCAAAACACAAGTGTGAGATTTGTGTTGAAGCAAAAATGGCAAGAACATCTATTCATTTGGTGGAAAGAAGTTCCGCTCCTCTAGAGTTGATTCACACTAATATTTGTGATATGAAACTTGTGCAAACTAGAGGAGTTAAAAAGTATTTTATTACTTTCATTGATGACTGCACAAGATATTGCCATGTTTATTTACTAAAAGGCAAAGATGGAGCAATTGATGCGTTTAAGATTTTTAAAAGTGAAGTTGAGAATCAATTGAACACTCGGATTAAGGCAATTTCTAGTGATCTAGGTGGGGAGTATGTTTCTCCGTTCCAAGAGTTGTGCGCTGAACATGGAATAATTCATCAAACAACTGCTCCTTATTCACCTCAATCGAATGGCGTTGCTGAACGCAAGAATCGAACATTAAAAGGAATGATGAACGTCTTGCTAATCAGTTCAGGGTTACCTCCTAATATGTGGGGGGAGGCGATTCTTTCCGCTAACCATATTTTAAATAGGTTACCTAACACGGGAAGAGAGAAGACTCCATACGAGTTATAGAAAATTAAAACTCCTGCTTAAAATTATCTCAAAGTATGGTGGTGCTTGGCTAAGGTAATTACCAGAACCAAAGCAAGTGAAGATGGGACGAAAAATCGTTGACTGTATCTTCATTGGATATGCACATAATAGCGCTGCATATAGGTTCCTAGCACACAAGTCTGAGATACTTGATGTAACTGAAGGAAAACCGTTGAGTCAAGGAATACACTGTTCTTTGAGCACATATATCCTTGAAAAGGAAATAGCGAAGACTCTAATAAGAGACCTCGTGGTGCTGAAGATGAAGACGCACCGCTTGTAGTTCAAGATGCATCACAAGATGGTGATGATGATAAACCGAGGCGAAGTAAGAGGATTAGGACTGCAAAGTCATTTGGTATGTAGTTCATGATCTATATGTTAGATAATGAAACTCGTATTATTCGAGAAGTTTTATCTTGTTCTGATGCTCCTATGTGAAAGGAAGCCATCAATGCTGAAATTGATTCTATCATGCAGAATCATACATGGTAAATGGCTGATCTTCCTCATGGTAATAAAACTCTAGGATGCAAGTGGGTCCTAAGGAGGAAGTATAAAGCAGATGGCTCAATTGATAAATATAAAACTAGGCTAGTGGCCAAAGGCTTTAAGCAATGAGAAGAATACAACTTCTTTAATACGTACTCACCAGTAACTAGAATCACTTCTATTATGGTGATTTTGGCGATTGTCGCATTGCACAATCTTGAAATCCACCAAATGGATGTGAAAACAGCATTCTTGAATGGTGAGTTAGATGAAGAGATATATATGGAACAACCTGAAGGGTTTGTGGTTCTTGGTCAAGAGAATAAAGTGTGTAGACTTTTCGATTCACTGTATGGATTGAAACAAGCACCAAAGTAATGGCATCTCAAGTTTGAAATTGTGATGATGACCAATGGCTTTCGTATTAATGAATGCGGTAAATGTGTACATGTAAAGAACACACTTAAATCTTTTGTCATTATTTGTCTTTACGTTGATGACATGTTAATTTTGAGTAACTCTCGTGATGTGGTCACAAGTACAAAGAACATATTAAAATACAACTTTGATATGAAGGATATGGGGTTAGCCGATGTGATTCTTGGGATCAAGATCATAAGGAATTCAAATGGCATAGTTCTTTCTCAGTCTCACTATGTATAAAACATACTAAAGAAATTTAATACGTTTGATAGTGAAACGGCTAAGACTCCATTCAATGATAACCTTCGTTTAGTGAAAAATAAGGGTGATCTATTGACTCAACTAGAATATGCTAGGATTATTGGAAGTCTCATGTATCTTTCCAATTGTACAAGACCAGATCTAGCTTACTCAATGAACAAACTAAGTAAGTTCAAGAGTAATCCGAACAGTAATCACTGCAAAAGGTTAACAAGAGCATTGTGATACTTGAAATTCACCCTAAGTTATGGGCTGCATTATACGAGGTATCCAGAAGTACTAGAGGGGTACTGTGATGCTAAATGGATATCAGATTCTAAGGATTCACGCTCCACAAGTGGGTATGTATTTACCATTGGTGGGGGTGCTGTGTCTTGGAGGCCCACAGAGTAAACGTGCATAATTCGGTCCACCATGGAATCAAACTTCATAGCTATGGATAAAGCTGGTGAAGAGGCTTAGTGGCTTCAAAATTTCTCGAATATATTCCATGTTGGAGAAAGCCGGTATCACCAATTATGATACACTGCGATAATCAAGCTGTTATCACAAGGGCTTATAGTGAAATGTATAATGATAAATCGTGACATATTCGTCGGAGGCATAATACTATTAGAGAGTTGATCTCAAGAGGTATAATTTCCGTTGACTATGTCAAGTCAAAGGAAAATTTGGCGGATCCATTTACAAAGAGTATAAGTCAAAATCAATTCTATACATTACCAGAGATATTGAGAGTAAAATCCACAATTAAGTTAGGTTTTTAGTGGATACCCAACCATGATGAGTGGAGATCCCAAGAACTTGGTTCAAAGGGACAACCAAACTTTAGACTATTCTAGTTTGAACACTTGGTACCTAGACATGAGCTATCCCATCCCTAAAGAGCATATCCAAGTGATATACTTGATGAAAGTGGTAAGGGTAAGTCTTTAGATTTTTAATGACGAATTATACCTATTAAGGTGGAGATCCCAAGAGTGTTCCAAGATCGAAATGGACACAACTTAAGAACTTGATAAGTGGTGTAAATGTTGTTATGTGATTATCATTGTCTCGGTATGCTCATAAGCAGAATAGTTAAATGACACTGTCAAATAGGCCGCGGGTTTATCCAATGGTACTTCATTATAGTGGGTTCAAAGCCAAAAGCTACCTGGACAGATGTAATAACATTTTTTGTAGAAATTGAGCAAATGAGTCACATATATCATACATTGATTTGCACTCATATGGGGGTGGTTCGGAATTTTGGTATTTGGGAAGTTATTTTTGGTAACTTTGATCTAATTATCCAAATATGAAAAGTTTGTTATTTCCGGAAATGAGCTTCACATTCTTAATATACATTTCAAGTAGACACAAATCAATATTGGGATGAGTAAGTAATCAATGTTCAAAACTGGACATTTAAGAAGTTAATTTGAAAGTTGAAGAGGTAGTGGGATTTCCATTTGAGAAATGAAAAGTCCCACATTGAAAGAAATCTCATTTCTGGATAGCTTTATTAAATGAAATGAGATGGCATTAGTTACAAGTTGAGTAGGGATGAGAGTATCCACATGCGCGCCACCACCCGCCCGCCCGGCCGCCTGGCCGGCTCTACTCGGCTCGGGCTCGGGTCTTTCACGTCACGTGCTTTGTGGTTCGTCCTTAATGGGATTGGGCTTATGTTTTAGGCATTTTTCATAACCTTTCAGTCTTTCTTGTGAAGAAAGATTAAGAGTCTGACTTGTATTAGGAATCCTAATTTTTGCGTTTTACTTCCTTGTTTAAGGGTTATTTGTCAACTATAAATACCACCCCCTTTGCAGTGTAAATTCATTCATCCGAAAATCATTAGCATCAAAGCATCTCATAATTTCCCTACATGCCTCACGCATCATATAGTTTGCAACTCGGATTTTGCTCGGTTGTCTGCTCAGTTTTCGTTCGCCAGGTTGACTGGATCGTCTGCTCTGTCCAGCTTCGTTCGTCATTGTATCTTGGGAGATTCATTGTCATAAGACCATGAGACTGAGTACAGGGCAATAAGAATCTTAAGGAAAGAGTTCGCTCGTCTCGACATCTTTTTTATTTATGTTTGTTCTTTTTTTTTTTTTTTTTTCTGTTAGTTTAATTATTTTCCCACTGTTGTCCCAGTTTTACTGTTGTATCCCCTTATATATATACTAGTTTAATACCCGTGTATTACACGGGATTTATCAAAAGATAAATATAAAAAATATTGCGATAATTACAAATTTTTATGTAAAATGAGAAATTCAAATGATGTATTCTCAACTCTTGCCTTGTACATGTCTAATTTATTTATTAATTATTATAATTATTAAATTTTTATTTTCATGCTTAGATTTAATTCGTTAATAATTTATTTACATACTTATAAAAATTCAAAAGAAGTCACATTCTAAACCCGTGCCTAATCTCTACTTATTAATTATTATTACGTTATTTTATATTTTAATGTTTAGATTAAATTCGTTAATAATATTACTTACATACTTTGAAAACATAAACGGATGTCATACTCTCAACTCGTGTCGCATTGTATCGATGTCTAATCAATATTTAATAATAACGGGAAAACCCGCATAAAATTGAGTTTGAAAAAATGTAAAATATACAACACCCGCGTGTTACATGTGAATATGTGATATAAAATATTAAATTTATAAGACACTGATAATTCTATTGAAAAAATATCGTGCATCAAACTTGTAGTATATGTAATATTATTTTAATTTCTTTTTTTTTTCTGCGTAAGTACTAATTTATTCGTGCAGATATATAATAAATATGTATCAATGCATTATATTTGAATTAGATAAAAAAATTTAAAATATAAATGTAAAATATACAACACCCGCATGTTACATGTGAATATGTGATATAAAATATTAAATTTATAAGACACTGATAATTCTATTGAAAAAATATCGTGCATCTAACTTGTAGTATATGTAATATTATTTTAATTTCTTTATTTTTCTGCGTAAGATACTAATTTGTTAGTGCAGATATATAATATATATGTATCAATACATTATATTTGAACTAGATAAAAAGATTTAGAATATATTTAATATTTATTTTTTTAGGCATAATAATTTATTATTAGTATTAGTATTACGTTATCTTTTTTGTTTCACTTTATTTTTGTTTTTTGTTTGGTGTAACAATAGTTTTTCATATATGTTTTTAATATTATTTTTAATTTATTATATTGGATTAGATGAAAAAAACCTTAAGTTTATATTTTATATTTATTTTCCTTTTGTAATAACTTTATATAACTCATATTTTTCTTATATAAATATTTAGAATTATAATAAAATTATTTCAACTTTTATTGTAAATAAAAATTAATCAACTTATATATGTTTTTTCTAATTAGATATAATTTTTTTATATTATTATATTAGAAGAATAAAAGTAAGATATTGAATTGGACAAAATATGTTAAAGAAAGTATTATAGTAGGTAAGATGTAATAAAATAAAAATATTGAATTAGGTAACATATAATATTAGGAAAGTATTAAAGTAGGTAAATATATAAAAAGGAAAAATACTGAATTAGGTTAATATTAGGCTCGGATGATACTGAAGCACTAAAAAAAATTTCCAAAATTAATGAAGCACGGAAAACAAACATATAGAATATAAGAATTTTGCATTAATATATAGGGTAAATCGAATAGAGGCGTGGCCATGGACTGAATGAAGAGACCGCCCGAAACTTAATGATACCTAGCAGATTTTTATTTTTTTTAATTTTCAAATTATTTTTTGACCATCCCTGACCTCTTTAGCCGAATATGGCCGTGTCAAGTTTTTGGTCAAACAATATATAAGTGGAGAGCCCTTTCGACGTGAAATATACACCCTATTCTATTGGCCACCCCAAACAGACACGCTCAAAGTCTTTGTTAAACTAGATTTCTACAGTCTGATTTTTTAAGTAGTTTGTTATCGTTGTATTTTCCATTGGAAAAGTTCCAGGCAGGACACATGTCACTTACTATGTTGTTAATTAGTTGATTTTTAGATGCTTGTGTTATAGGAATTATTAGTTATAATTTTGCTTGCAAATATATATTAAATAAATGAAATGTGAACTTGAAATAAAATTTTATATATATATATATGTATATATAGAAAATTGACCTGTAAAAATCATGTCACATAACGCTGTTCTAAGATCGTGATGGCTTTTCTCTGTACAAATTTTGACGGCACACTACTACCCCAAGATAAAATTCAAGTAGATCACAACCGATGTCTTATATTGTATGCACGTTCACAAGAAAACTAAAAAATAAGACCTTACGGCGTTGCCCAAAATATTATAAAGAATGTCATAATTTGTTTGTATGTTTGTATGCTTGTGAGTGTGTGCTGCTAGCTTAAATACTCCTATTTATAGTGTTAGAATGTCATTTGAGAATAAAGAGTCAAATATAAAATAATGATCATTGTGAGGATATTACAAAATTAAATTGTAAATTAATAATTAATAATAATGCAAATGTCATTTTAAAGTTTGAAAACTTAAAAAAAAAAAACATAACAGCTTGTTTTATACACGGAGAGTGTTTTAGAAAATGAACTGAAACGTGATATAAATCAATATTCCGACGAAATATAACCAGTGGAAAATTGATTACATTAGGGGTTTATTTAATTCTAACTTAATCATTTTAGCTTATAATTGCTCATTTATATGTGTTTGATATATGCCTAATTATTTCTGAATTACTAGTCCATGCTTCCCAACTTAGCATAAAGTAAGGTTTTTAGATTTCCACTCAAGAAATTTGCATTTTAAAGTTACAACTTTCAAACACAAGAGTGATTTTCAATCGAACATTATAAATGAGTAAAGTAGGACAAAAGACAGATAAATAATATAATGCAAAACTTATTCGTTAGTCTTGGCCAACGCGGGACAGTTTAATATACGAAGTAACCCATTAGTACAAGAATTATTAAAGTTTGTACCAACTCCAACTATTATCCATTAGTGACTCGATTTTCTTACGTTCCCCGTGCAAACATCATCAGGAACAGATTTATTTATTTTTTTTTTTTTAAAATGACAGCTCTTTTGTGACTTCTTTGGATATATTACATCATGTCAGATGAACTATAAAGTCTAAAAAAAAAAAATCAATCGGAAATTGTACAGAAAAAAATCTCACGCGTAAGAAAAAGTGATAATTAGAAGAAAAAAATCACCTTGTTATGTACAAAGTAGAGAGGTGTAATTTAAAAAGAATATATATGTCAGAAATCCACCACATTTGTTAATAGTATTAACTATTAGCAATAACGTGTCACGATAAAGCATTTTGGTGTTTATTTATCAACCTGTGGTATCTTCTTTGCTGAGGTGTTGAGTTGTGATTTGTTGGGAATCACAATGATATTTTTTGAAGGAGATATAAGTATGTTTTACCTATTTGAGTTATTATTACAAAAACTAGGGTTTGGAATATGCGCACCCGACTTTTTTTGCTTTTCTGCAACCAGCAGTCACCTTCAAATATTCAGTTTTCCATCTTTCAATTTGAATGAGATTTCATCCGTAAAATCCAAACACAATCTAAGTTTTACTAATATATCTATGATTATTCCAATTTTTCTCAAAATCATGTTTATTGATTATACTAGTTCCCTTGTAATGAATTTTCATTTTTTTTCCAATCTGTTTCTATTCAGATCTGTTTCTTTTCATTATATTTGTGTTTTCTTTGTGTGTGATTTCGCATCTATAATGATATTTGTGATGATTTTGTATTTCCGCATTTGTAATGATATTTGTGTTTTTTTTCCAGATTTGTAATTTTTTGCAAAAGGATCCCCTGTTTCTACAGCTTTTTTTATTATGCATACACATTTATTTCTTAGGGTATTCTTGGTTGAATAGATTATAGAAAAGAAATATCCAGAGGTTTTTAGGCATACACCTCTAGTTCTCCGTTCGACATTTTTTATTTTGAGAATGCCAATTATCTATCTCATTTTTAATAGTTAATTCCTCCAATGTTTGACTATATCTCATATTTTTAATATGTATTTTGTACAGTTATTTGACTGACTTCTTTTTTAATTTTGATAATTATTAATTGATTATGAATTGTATATTCTGGATTGAGCAGGTTGGTTCTTGGATATGCATATCCTGATTTTCAGTGTTTTAATACTGTATATAAAACAGAGTTGAGATCCTAAAATTTCATTTTTGGTGTTAATATTTGTAATCGTTTGATTTCATCATTGGAGATGTACAATTATTGGTATGGGAAATTTTTATTTTTGGTACATTATATTGGACACTTTCCAGAAAAGGTACGTGATGTTGGCCAGCATCAAACTACATCTAATAAGATGGCAAATTCATCAAATATGGTACAAAAAAAGCCCAATCGGGCTTTGATGCTTACGTGGCATGACTAAACCATTACCTATCATTTTTTATTTAAATTAAAATGATAAATGAATAAAACTTACCCTAAATACCTATTTTACCCTCACTTTGCTTTGCTTTGATGGTTATTACAAATGTTCACAGATCAAACACAATACTGCTGAAAGGCTGCCCGAAACTCTGCCGCCAGCGAAAGGCTGCTGAAAGAAGCCCGAAAAGCTGCTACAGTTTTCATTCTCAATCAACGCCCACCGCCTTTCCCCTACAACATATATATGATTTAAAGGCACTTAAATCAAATCCCTCACGAATTTTAAAACGCGAAACACAGGAAAAAAAAAAAGAGAATCGAATTGAAATTGAGGAGCATTATGTTTGATCTGTGAACATTTGTAATAACCAGCAAAGCAAAGCAAAGTGAGGGTAAAATAGGTATTTAGGGTAAGTTTTATTCATTTATCATTTTAATTTAAATAAAAAATGACAGGTAATGGTTCAATCATGCCACATAAGCATCAAAGCCTGATTTGATTTTTTTTGTATCATATTTGATGAATTTGCCAACTTATTAGATGTAGTTTGATGCTGGCCAACATCACGTACCTTTTTTGGAAAGTGGCCAACATAATGTACCAAAAATGAAAATTTCCCTTATTGGTATTATTTTAAAATTTAATTAAATTAATAAGGTTAGGAAGATCAGAACCAATACAATGTTTTTTAAATTATGAATATTTCTTTGATTTTGAGTAAGTAGATTGGTCAATATTAATTAATAAGCGATTAGTAAATACTAAAGATACCAGAATATTTTATACGTTTTTGGTTTTTACTGAGATGTTTTATGATTTTAGACTTTTGAATATTTATTTACAGTCAACCTTGGAGTGAGTTTCCCAGAATCATATATATGTTCTATTTTCTGAATAGAACTTGATTTGACGACTGATATAATATTTGTGGCATATATATGTTTTCATTACCTATTGTCATGTTTTCTATTATTAGTGAACAATGTTTGTTCTTCATTTTCAAAGATTTGTTTGTATTTTAACCCATTCATCTTAATGTTTATATTTTATACAGTTACTCCCTCCGTTTGTTGCACGTTCAATAATCGAGGATGGTGATTATGAGGTTTCTGATATGTATTTTAGTCATGATCTCAACTAATTTTTGTTGAGCAGATGTTATACTCACGTGCACCCTTGCGCTACTAACTGCATGAATAAAAACATGTGGGCACAGAAACCAGGTATTTTAGCCACAATACTGAATATGCATCAAATTATTAATTACATATTAGTTTGATTTATACATTTGACAATCTTATATGCATTTTTCTGCAGACGAAGGCAAAGAAGATAGACACAATTGATATATAGACGATGTAGAAATATGATAAGCAGTCTCTTCAATGATTTTGTATGTTAGTTCAAATCAAAGTTGAGAGTTTGTCTATGCTTCCAAAACTTAATGAGTGTGTTATTTTATTGGTCCACACTTTTCGATTTTAAATGGAATTACTATATTTTATTAACTGACATTTTGATAATATTTCATTTACTGTGCTGGACTGGGCAGATCATTGGCAATGGTGTGTTTGAGGTGATTATTTTGATGAAAAGTTAACCATTCATTAACTCTTTTATTTATTGTCTTTTTTAATGTAAATTTCATATCGGTTTTTTCAGAAATGGCCCCTACTCTTTCGGTTAATCTAGCTCAAGAATTTCTTATGGCGGCATTCTTTGTAGTGTTGGAGGTGTATACCGATCATTTTTTCTTCAAAGTTTCAAAAATGTTCACTAGGGTTAATTACTAAAAAAAAACATTAAAGTTTAAGTTTAATTTTTGTTTTTTAAAAATAGTAATCTTTTATAATTGCAAAACACACACACACACACACAAAGAAACTTGAGATTTGTATTCATCATACGAATAATCCTATGTCAGAGGGTTATATTTAAATTTGAATGATAACTTTTTATTTTTTTTTGTAATTAGAATAAACATTAGGGGTAGTTTTTGTAAGTGTCCCAATATAATTGAGTTATGCTAATGCGTGTAAATATTGTTTATTAATCAGAAGCTCTGCAGCCTGCCTTCGATTATGAGCCATACCCCCTATATCTGAGGAGTGAGGAGAAAGAGTCTGTTCTTTTCCCACGGTTTGTCTTTCCAATTTTCATCTATGTTTTCTACCATTCCTTTTTCGCTTTAGATTGTTTTTGTAAGGGATGATTTTACTTCTTTTTCTTCTTAAGAGTATGAGATGATTTAGTTTTTAATGTAAGTGTATACTTCTGTTTTTACCTCTTTTTATGCTCGTGATTCTTTTTTTCTTACTTATTTTTTGTATTTCTACATTTTTTCCTAAAATATTTCTTATTTTAATTTTTTTTCCTTCCTTTTTCTTCTGTTTTATTAATTTCCTTTTGTCTTTTATTTCCTATTGTAATTTATTTTTAAAATGGATTTACTATATATATATATATATATATATATATATATATATATATATATATATATATATATATATATATATATATATATATATATATATATATAAATATATGCCTCGATCTGTTTAATAAATTTGGGGTTTTTTGAGTAGGATTATGTTCCAGGAGATATTGATAGCGTTTTGGGTTTGGAGCCTCCTCAATCCTCAGTTTTGAGCTACAACAATTCGCAACCAAATCAAGAGCATTTGAAATTAAAACCCCAACTGTACCTCTGCATTTTAGATCGACTCTTCTGAATGATATGTTGATTAATATGGAGATCTCACCGCCACACTCAAGGCTACAACACCTTGTGCTGAACCATTTGTTCATACATATGGTGCTCATTTGTACCAATCGGTTCCTTTAAAAAATATGATTTTTTTGCTTTATAAGTCTATATATAGGTAAAAGGAAATTTATTATCAAACAAATTGTTCATGTTGATTTGAGAGAATAGGCATACAAGAGATATTTATAAATCTATTGTGATGTGCAATTACTTTACTTTTATTTAGGATATTAAGTGCAGGAAACTAATTTTGTGCGAGAATGTTTGAATAGTAATTTGTAATTCATTTGTTTAACTTCTTATATTCACTTTCTCAAAGTCTTTACATAAATTTTGATATTCACTTTTTCAAGTTAATATTTTTTTTCTTTCTTGATAATTTTTTTATGAGTTTCTTATATATGCCCACTCAATCGCGGATTTCACAATAGTTAATTTCTATAGTAGCTTGCTCGATGTTGATTTTTTTTAAAAAGTTTACTAAGTTCATATTTTCTTCTTCTTATAATTAAGTCAAATCAAAAAAAAAATAGTTTTTATAATTATCCGTAGAAATAATTGAATAAGAAGACCATAATCATACATACATACATACATACATACATATATACATACATACATACATACATACATACATACATACATACATACATACATACATACATATATTTAGGGGTGGGTTCAAATGAGAACCATTTATATGTGAATATGCGAACTAGTGCTTTTATTATATAACAGCAGTGCTTTTATTATACAATCACAGTATTTTATTAATATCTCAGTTATATACACCAGTAGTGTTTTTATTATACAATCCTAATGCTTTTAATTAAATAAGGAAATACACAAAAATTCTGATCCATCCATTTAATTAGATCTAACCCCATAATTGACCCTAGGTTCACATATAGGGGCATATCTCATTTGAACCTAATCATATATATATACATACACACACACACACACACAATATATATATTATATATATATATATTTATGTGTGTGTGTGTGTGTGTGTGTGTGTGTGTGTGGAAAAGTCTGACAGTGCCTTCAAGGAACCATGGCGCCCCGCCCACCTTGCATTTACAACCCATTGGTTCTATTAATATAAAAAGTCTTAAAACTGATGAAGTTTCGCATATATATATTATAATTATATATATATATATTATATATATTATATATATATTATATATATATATATATATAGTATAAACATTGATTTATTATCAATATATGCCAATGCTTGACTTCTATACCCAAGGGAGTGAGCTCAATATATTATTGATCCCTCAAATAAAATAACAGTAATCATAATCATAATAATGATAAATAAAAAAATAGTTACGAAGACTAAGTTTTTGGAAATCAAGATTTAAAAAACCAAAAAAGAAAAGAAAAGAAAAACACTTAAACCAAAATTGAAAATTACAAAAACTACCAACCGCTATATTTTGTCCAACCACTCGTCCCGCTGTACCGTAAAACAAATTAGGATTGTATTTTATGAAAGACAAATACTTGTATCAACATAAGCGTTCTCATATCATAGGATTACTTTTTACCATTTACATGAATTGACCCAAAAATTCACTCACTTTTAATTCTACCCGCTTGACCCACCCACTCGTCCACATTATTAATACTTAAAAAAGTACACAGTATAGAAAATATAATTTGGGAAGTTGATTTTTCTCTATTGACTTGTGACATATTTATACTTGTACAAGGTAAGATAAGTATGGAAAAGATACAACAATTAAATAAATAAATAAATATAAAATATCTCTTCATAATGTAGAATATTCCTTAATAAAATCGGAGAGATATTAGGTGATTTTATTTCTTATATGCCCCCGCAAAATCGACGTCCCGTCGGCAACGGAGAGTTTGTAACGAAGAAGTTGAAAGCGAGCACGGGCCAATGGCTTTGTCAACAGATCCACTAATTGATCTTGAGTGTTGACATAAGAGACTGCAACACGACCCTTAGCGGCAAGATCACAGATAAAATGAAGATCAATTGCAATGTGATTTATCCAAGAATGTTGAATTGGGTTAAGAGCCAGACGAGTGGCGCCCATATTTTCGCAAAGAATACACAGTGTTGAAGGTGGACAAAGACCGAGTTCGGTAAAGAGATGATGAAGCCAGCAGACCTCTGACGCAGTGGTGGCTAAGGCTCTATACTCCGCCTCGGTGGAGGAGCGAGCAACCCCACGTTGCTTTCTTGATCGCCAAGAGATAGGAGTTGAACCAAGGAAGACAACGTAAGCCGAGGCGGACTTTCCATCAACAAGACCACCACCAAGATCAGAGTCAGAGAAGGCGGTAATGTTGAGGGAGGAAGAACGGCGGAGAACAAGGCCATGATGCAAAGTTTCCTTGAGATACAGAAATAGGCATTTAATAGTGTTCCAATGAGAGGCGAGTGGAGACACCATATGCTGGGCCAGCTTGTTCACTGTAAAAGCGATGTCAGGACGAGTGAGAGTGAGGTATTGAAAACCGCCAATAGCACCACGATACTCATTAGCATCAGAAGAACCAGATATGGAAGATGTCATTTGGGCTTGGCACCATCCAGTTTGAATCGTCGAAGAAGATCTAATGTATACTTATGTTGGGATAAGAAGAGCCCCTCCTTGCAATGGGCAACCTAAACTCCAAGAAAGTAGGTCAGGGGGCCAAGGTCCTTAACCAAAAAGGACTTCATTAGATGTGTCGTAATAGTGGTGGTAACAATGTTGGGGCAAGACCCAGTAATGATGAGATCGTCAATATAGGCGAGTACAAATACACGGACACCACCCTTATTATATGTGAACAGCGAAGAATCCGCCCTGGATTGAACAAAACCAAAGTATAAAATGGATGAGCTGAGAGCATTGAACCAAGCCCGAGGTGCCTGTCGAAGGCCATACAGAGTGCGGCGGAGCAGACACACATGAGAAGGGGCAGCGGCATCCTTGAAACTGGGTTGTTGCTGCATATATACAGGAACATCCAACTTGCCATGAAAGAAGGCGTTGCTGACATCAAGCTGGCGCAGCGGCTAATTCAACTGAAGAGCAATAGTGAGAATAGTGTGAATTGTTGCAGGCTTAACCATAGGGCTAAAGGTCTCATGAAAATCAACTCCGGGTCGTTGATGAAAACCTTTCACAACCAGGCGAGCTTTGTATTTATCAATGGAGCCGTCAGGTTTGCGCTTGATACGAAAAACCCACTTACATCCAATAATGTTACCACCAGGAGGAGGGGACACCAGATCCCAGATTCCAAAGCGTTGAAGGGTAGTAAACTCCTCAACCATAGTCGAGCGCAAGAGTGGATTAGCAAGAGCCTGCGCCACATTAGATGGCTCGATATCAGGAGGCAATGCT
This sequence comes from Phtheirospermum japonicum, assembly GCA_014905375.1. Lineage (NCBI taxonomy): Eukaryota > Viridiplantae > Streptophyta > Magnoliopsida > Lamiales > Orobanchaceae > Phtheirospermum > Phtheirospermum japonicum. Next base: position 1,346,477 of record BMAC01000030.1, on the reverse strand, counting down.
TGGTTGCAGTGAAGAAGCGTTTCGACTTGTGTATATTATTGAGAACCCGTGTCTGCATGGGATGAGTGCGGTGAGGATCAGCTGGGGGGCGGATGGTGGAGCAGATTCTGAAGGAGTGAGCTCCAAAGGACTAGATGAAGCCGGTGAGGCCGGTGCCGGAGTTGCATCAGCCGGATGGTCGGGTGACGCGGAGGAGGAGTCGTAGATGGTGATGACTGTTGAGGCTGTCGAGAAGGCAGACCAAAAGGGTGAGAGTAGCGGGCGGCTCAGGAGGTGGCAACTGCATACTAGGCGAGGAACCTGGAAAAGAGTCCTCAAGAAACTGCACATGACGATAAAGATAAATACGGACATACTTAAGATCAAGACATTTATAAGTATTTTATTTAGTTGAGTAACCCAAAAATACACAAGGTAGAGAAGGCATGGTGAGTTTCCCCGTAAGATAAGGTCGTAGCCATGGAAAGCAAAGGCAGCCAAAGACTCGTAGTTTGGCATAATCTAGCTTGGAGCCAAAAAAGTAATTGAAATGGGATCCTCTTGGACAAGAGAGATGTGGGCATGCGGTTAATTAAGTACACAGCAGTTTGAACCGCAAACGACCCATAGGACGGTGGAAGGGAGGCAAAATGTAAGAGTGCTCGACTCACTTCTAATACATGACGATTTCAGTGCTCAACTAACCCATTCTGTTGAGGAGTATGAGGTGCAGTAGTAAGCCAAGAAATTCCACAATTAACCAAGTAAGATCGCAGAGCAAGGAATTCACCACCATTGTCAGAAAATAAGTTTTTAATCGAGTGTCCAAATTATTTTTCCACAAGTAAGCAGAATTGCGGAAAAATAGAAGCAACCTGAGACTTTGCATTCAATGGATAAACCCAAAAGTAGCGAGTAAATAAATCCACAAGCAACAAGAAATACTTGGAACCATCCAAAGAAGCAACAGGGGCAGGACCCCATACATCGGCATAAATATAGTGCAAAGTATGCAGAGCATGGAATGAAGATGTACTAAACGGTAAACGACGCGACTTGCTCAGTTGGCAAGAAACACAAGTATTGCCCAAAATAGGGGACTTATTAAAAACTGGTAAATTAAAAGTGTTAATAACTAAAGAGCTCGTATCCACAGATGGGTGCCCCATTCGAGCATGCCAACGAGGTGCAGAAGCCCGAACTCCAACAAAAGCAGAAACTTTATTATTTGAAATACCTGGTGGAATCAAACGATAAACACCATCCTGACAAGAGCCTTTAACCAGTCGTGTTCCTGTGGCTAGATCCTTCATAACATTATAAGACAGAAAGAATTCCATGGAAACGTTATTAATAGACGTGAATTCACTAACCGAAAGAAAATTTTGTTTCGTCGTAGGCACGCATAACACGTAATTTAGAACAAAAGAACATGTATGAAATTTAAGTTCGGATTTACCGGTATGAGTAATAGGGAGACCCAAGCCATCGACAATATGAACTTCATCCATTCCATCATATTCCGAGTGAATGGACAAATTGTTGAGGTTGGAAGTGAGATTGTGGGAAGCCCCGGAGTCCACCAACCATGGACTACCAGGATATGAGGGAGTCAGGGCAACATAATTCGCCGTAATTGGAACTAGGGGTTGGAAAAATACCGAAAATATCGGTACACCGTCAATACCGTACCAAAATTTATCGAAAATTCATAATTTTTGGTATACCGTGATTTTTGGAACGGTATGACACCATACCAAAAATTTTGGTACGGTAACGGTATGATATTTTCAAAATTAACGGTATACCGGTATGTACCGATATACCGAAGAAAATACAAAACAAACAAAAAAAATACATATCTAAAATTCGGTATACCGTTACCGTACCCAAAAAAATACAAAACAAACTCGGTATACCGTTACCGTACCAAAAATTCCGGTATACCGAAATCTTGGCACGGTATCGCTATCTAATTTTTCATACCGGGATTTTCGGTATACCGAAAATCGTTATACCGAAAATTTCGGTATGGTAACGGTATGACATTTTCTCATACCGAAAATTTTGGTATGGTATACGGTATGATATAAATATCACGGTATACCGTACTGACCCACCCCTAATTGGAACACAACGACAAGTAGGTGCAGCGTGACCGATGTAGCCACACAACTGGAAAATAATAGATGAACGACCTGAGGGATTGTTTTGGCCCGAGGAGGTACTTCCGTGAGCCTAGGAGGAGCTGGAGGGCTGGCCACGCACAAACTGACCACCAGAATTATGAGGGAGACGATTTGAGTTACTGCCCCAACGGTAACTGCCGCGATTCGAACCTCATCCCTGATGATGCGAGCTGCGGTGGGACGTTGCATTGGCAGTGGCCAGACTTCGGCGCTGAGAAGCCTCCTGCGATTGATCGTTTGTTCATGGGCAAAGAGGAGGTCGTGTAGTTCCTCGTACCACAGAGGAGTCTCCCGAGTACGGATTGGGCCAACGATCGTGGCATACTCCGGACCCAAACCGTTGATCACAAACAATGTGAGATCATCAATGCTCTCGGGTTCATCAATCAAAGCCAATTCATCGGCTTTGGCTTTCACATAGTGAAGGTATTGAGTGATCGAGCGATCCTTGATCTTCACATGATAAAGTTCGCTTTTCAATTGATTAACACGGGTACGAGAACGACCCGCACAGAGTCGGGTGAGGATCCCACGCCTTAGATGATGAGGAAGAGGACGAAATAAGCGGCAATATATCCGGCGAGAGAGAGCCGAATATGGCGACCAAGAGGAGGTTGTCTTGACAGACCCAGTGAGAAACGGCTGTAGAGTTGGATCCATCGGGCAGAAGGAATGGTTTCTTGAAAGAACCATCGATGTAGCCAAGTAAATCATGACCGGTCAGGAGGGCAATGAGATGTGCCCTCCACGAAGAATAGTTCGTTTGTGTCAACTTGATCGGCAAGTGATGATGTGATGTGATGGGAACAAGAGGCGTGGTTGCAGCGGACGAGGTCGTGTTTGACATGGTGTAGGGAGAATAGATACACATAGGAAAATAGGGTTGACAGGTTTAGGTCGGAACCCCTCGTGATACCATATAGAAAATATAATTTGGGAAGTTGATTTTTCTCTATTGACTTGTGACATATTTATACATGTACAAGGTAAGATAAGTATGCAAAAGATACAACAATTAAATAAATAAATAAATAAATAAATAATATATCTTCATAATGTAGAATATTCCTTAATAAATCGCTAAGATGTTAGGTTATTTTATTCCTTATAAACATGATCTTGTCTTCCCCCGCTCTCTCATACTTGATTGACAACAAAATTGGTTTGAGCTTGTGTTTTGTTTTCGAGTAAGGACTATGGTGACTCGTGGCAATAGCGGTGGCTTGCAACGAAGCAAACGTAGCTGCTGCTATTCCTTTTCCCTCTCTTTTTCCTACTAGTTTTCTAATTATGGATTTCAATGGATGAGATTTGTAAGTTGTTGGACTGAATTGAGTTTGTTGGGGTAAATAAAATTATGTTGATAAATTCGAATTGGATTTACGTAAAATTGGGTTTTGTAATTATAGAAAAGAGGTAGTTAAAAGATACGAATAAGTTGACACACATCAATTTTTACATTTTCAAAGTTATTGGGGTCTTTCTTTTTCCTAGTTATTAATTGGCGAAACATGTAGTTTTTTTATCCCTTAAATAAATGCTTAACTTTTGGTGAGAGTATTTTTTTACTTCTGTCCATATGATCTGTAATTCAGGTAGAAATTCACCATATTTAAGTTAAAATTTTTTGTTATACTGGACACGATAAATAATATCAATTCACCATATTTCATTACTTTTTGAAGGCATAGTGGTGTTATTAAGATTGCATGACTTGACTTGAAAGAAATTTCGATAGAGGCGAGGTAAACTTTTTACTTGTAAGAAATATATAGCAGCAAACTTCTAGTGATTGAATAAATCTGGATGAATAGTCAACATCTAACTTCGTCTTTAGTCATTTGACATATACACGTCTTTTTGAAATTTCGACCAATCTTTTATATGAATTACACTTGCGTTGTTAGAAAGTTCACGAATTTTCTTTTCTTTCTCAAGTACATATGTCATATCAAGAATATCGCATCATGTGAGTTTCTTTGGGGATTTGATCATGTGTGCCTTGCATGTGGTACAAAATTGTCTCGGTCTTTATAATATTTATAAGAAAAGGAGAAAATTGTATACAGAAGTTTTATAGGTCATAAATACTTATTAAAAAATATTAGAAATTGAGTGCTATTCAATGTTGATATATCGATGCTAATATTCATTAAAATAAATATAAATTTAAAAAGAATACAAAAATAAATTTACCTATAAGTTGCCAACTCATAGAACGTGAGCTTATTAAAAATGATATTACTAGAAAACTAATTATTATACCAAAGATGTTAAAACAATAAAATATTTATTAATATATGAGAATTCTTTCACGAGTAGATCGTTGCATATCACCTTGAGTCATCCGAAAAACCTTCAAGATAACATCGTCTGATTTTAAGTATAATAGCAATAATGGGCGACAATCTTCCATGGTCTTTTTCTCTCATGTTCGCACGTTTTGTCTTTTCAAAAAGATGTAGATATGAATTCTTTTGGCTTTTATACACAATGCGTATCTCCATATTTTAGAATAATTCTAAATTATCAAAAGTAGTTTTAATCAATATCTTGATATTTAGTAATAAGATAATTATGAAAATGATACTTTACTAGGAAAATTGCTTTTTTAATCCAATATGTTGTCCATTTTCCAATTTAGGACCAAGATATTGTTCACTATCAAAATACATACACGAAATTGGTAAAATCATCAAAAAAGGTACAAAATTATCCAATGCGGGCATGTTGGCTGACGTGGCAGAATCCAATGTTTACTTATCAATTTTCATTTAATTTAAATACTGAAAATCAGAAATTACGCCTAAAATGTCGAATATGCCCCGAGACTCTTGAATATCCCTCCCCAATCTCATATACTCGTGATTGAAGATTTCTCGACGCTCTAGAAATCGTCTCCGCAATAGTACGGAGTCGACTGTAGATGCGGTGAGTTGTCCTGAGTCGTGTCTCTCGAGGATGGATGTGATCGGCTTTCGGTTTTCTTTATCGTTCTTATCGTCGGTTCGATTAAGCTAATTTAACCCTAAAAAGCGATAGTCATTGTTCGGTTTTTATAACTAAGATGTAAATTGAAACTTAAGATTTAAAAATATTA
>BMAC01000030.1:1291847-1322262 GCA_014905375.1 Phtheirospermum japonicum | reverse complement strand
CCAATTGTAAAATTAGAAGGTCTATGGTTTTAAAAATAAGGATCAGATTTACGATGTTGTAATCAATGTTAACAACACTAGTTAACAACATCGACTAAATAACACAAAGTTATGCAGCGGAAATTAAAAATAGAGAACACGATTAAACAAATTCAGTTCACAAGTAAATACTTGTGAACTTGGGTGTACAAACCCGAAAACTATATTACTTTCACTTCTCGTTCAATACAAAATATAAAGTAATATATGAAAACTAAATATCAATAAACTTGATACTAAATACTTGTTGCCGGAATAGCAAGATCTTCTTCGTTGGTCACGCAACTTCAAAGATCTTGTTTATCACGATCGTTGGCTCCAAGTAACTCTATCGTGTTCTTCTTCTTTTGTGCGTTCTCCTTGCGTCGTGCGTCCTCCAAAATTCCGTGCGTCAAACTCTATAAAAATCGTGAACCAAGTATAGGAATACTTATGTCTTAAATAGACAACTAAGAATCCTAAAACTTGGTAAAATCCTAAAAACAAATCCTAGACACAATCTAGGAATAATTAAAGTCTTGTGCATAAACTAGGAAACATAAAATTGTCCTAAATCTAGTTCCCTAATTTATTTTGTGCCCAAGAAAAGCATATAACAAAATAGGAATTATTGTCAAGAATAAATTCCTCAACACGTCCATTCCCGAGTCGAGTATCAACGATCCCAAACGAGCGTGGGCCCCGCTTGGACTTCCTACGGCCAAGAAAAACGGAAACGTGAAAATCTACGAAAATTAATAACAAAATGTACAAAAACTAAGAAAATCTAGAAATACGAAAAAAGGCCAACCCGACTCCTAAAGCAACAAAAAGCAAGCGAAAAACACGCAACGTGAAACAAAAATGATAATGAAAATATGTACAAAAAGATGCAAATCAACCACCCCACACTTAGAACGGTTGCTTGTCCTCAAGCAAAACTAACGTATATTTACAAAACTACCCCCGACCAACCCTAGGCTAATGCACAAAAATAGTTCGAGACGTCGTACGCTACGTTGTTTGTTAGCTTTGGCTAAAAGGACGACAATGTGATTTGCTAAGGTAATTTAGATCGACTTCCGAAATCTAAAAGGACTTAAACGATCCAACAAGTCGGTCTCCCCGTCCTTGCCCCGGCTAAGGTCTATCCACGCTCGAACCTTTAATCGACTCCCGACTAGCCAAGATCATCAACACTTCTCTTTACAAAAGTATACTAAAAATCGAAACAAATGGAAAAACGTGCTATACAATAACTTCAAGGATTTATAACGTATCCTTGTTTATTCATCTCTTTTCGTATTTTTCTTTTCTTTTCTTTTTCTTCTTTTTTTTTCTTTTTTTTTATGTACCGTAGACGTGAGGTACTTGCATAATAATGTGAAAATACAAGGCTATCAAAAGACTCCGATCATTCGTTGCTACTAGCAACTTTTGAATTTTTCAATCGAGCATGTGGAGCAATTGATGACTCCAAATTACAACAAAAACCTATAGAGAGTGTTCAATGACGAGGGCTAGTCGAGGCACTAGTTCCAAACGAGCACAAGGATAGCACGAAGCTAAAACCGAATGGGAATCCCAACAAGTTAAACCACCTAAATCCACTAAATTCGATCGAAAATCTAAACATCCTAACAAATCATCAAAACCGCGTCACTTCGCCAAGGGTCCAAGCAACAATAGCACACACGTTTCTCAAACTAAAACAAGCAAGCACACGAATGAAAAACCTAGGACGATTCTAACCACCCCACACTTAAAACCTAGCAATGTCCTCATTGCGTAATTAGGCTAATAAAAGCGGTAAAAAGTTGTAGGGTAAAGAAAACGCCCCTATCTCCGGCTCGTTTCGTCGTGGCCGTGCAAGGGTCTTTGCCGGGAACCGAGTCAAGCAACAATCTATCTACAAGGTAAGGTAATGTGGAAAATCGTGCACAAAAACGAACTATGTAAAATAACAAAAATATTTTTGATTTTTGAATTTTTCAATTTGTTTGGATTTTTTTTTTAATTTGTTTTGCATTTTGAGAATAAAAGTGAAGATTAGGGTTTGTTGGGCAGTCGGTCGACTGCCCTATTCGGTCGATCGACCGCAGTCGATCGACTGTCGGCTGTCGATCGACTGCTCATGCCAAAAGTTCAGAATTGCCTGGAATCCAGTCGATGTTGAACCACCAGTCGATTGGGCAGTCGATCGACTACATACCAGTCGATCGACTCGGTATTCAGTCAATCGACTGCATTTCAGCAGCCAACCTCCGTTTTCGATCCTCTTTTGTCCCAAGACTCCATGGCTGAACCTACACAAACCCAAAAACTCCATTAACACTAATTATAGATAGAATATATACACAAAATTAAAAGAAAAACAAGAAAGGAGTTAGAAAGGGTTAGAACGTCGTGGGTTGCCTCCCACGTAGCGCGTTTGGTTAACGTCGTTCGCTCGACGGTTATACAAAAACGTTATCCAGGATCCAAGAACAGGTGACGATCATGCCACGCCTTGGTGTTCTCGAGTAGACACACCGGGTGATCAGAATCACCAAGGCGGGCACGGAGGGCAAGCTGGAAGATCGAGACATCAAGAACGTGGGCTTGCTTCGGTGGTCGTAAGCGTGAGTAGTCGATCACCCAGACATGATCCTCCCAAAACGGGTCGACGTGCTTCTCCGTTTCCCCAACCGTCGTCTCCTTTCTCTCGACTTTAGGAATAGTCGTAGTCGGGCATGAAAGAGTAGGACCCAACACATATTCCTCGTCATCTTCCACCTCCTCTTGTTTAAGTGTTAATAAGGTTTCGGGTGGCGGCAAAAGAGGCTCGATCAACTCCCCATCCTCCAAGGCCGGCACAACTACATCTTCCTCGCCTAAAGCAGGTAAGCTCGACACTCCAAGTGCAATCAGAGGCCCCGAAGATAACACATCCTCACTTTCCACTACAACCTCTTCACAATACCCGAGAGGGGTGACGTTATTTTCGGACCCATTCTCCTCGTTCTCTATATCTACCACATAGCACTCACTTTCCGAAAGATCGTCAAATCTCGAATTACCATCAACGACCATGGGAACCGCCTCATCAAAGAAGGGTATCTCATCGAGGTTTGGTTTGTTTAGCTCACCCACGTCAATGGCCATTCGCTTAGCGTGGGTCTCCATGCGATCGAGGCTTCCAACGAGCTCGGCTAAGAGAGACTCCACGTCCGGGAGGGGGGATATAGACGAATCTTGAAAGAGTGAGGTATAAGGGTCATCGCTCGGAGTATACGAGCTCGAGGCGGATAGATTGAAAGAATCGTAACTCGAGTATAGGTTGTAAGAATTGTAGCTCGAAGAATCGGAATCATAAATCGACGGAGCGTACAATTCAAAATGGGGGTAAGAAGAAGGAAGGGCGAGGGGAATATTTAGATCGTACAAACTCGGGTTGTGGGGGTATGAGAACGGAGGTTGATGTGGAGGGTTTGGCTCATAATGATCAGAAGAGTAGATCCACTCTTTCCCGATCGAAGAATACGGGTCGTCATATTTGGGATCGGTATATGGATTTGGATATTCGGGAATTTGGATGTAAGGGTTGTCGTATGGCAAACTAACTCGGTAGTTTTCCATCCTCGTCCGAATCAATCAAGCGGCGGAGGCGTCTTTCGATCGTTTAGAGTGTGGGTGGGCAGAATGGGGCTTTCGAGCAGGGTTTCCATCGTTCGCTTCTCGATTATTGGTGATACTAGCGGAGAGAACGGGATGTGGGACCTACCCTGCACACACAACAAGCGACAAAAATATTACGCGTATCGAATGGAAAATAATTAACTAACTAATATTTACGACGACAATAAGAATAATTAAGAATGCCATTGGTCTTAATCCTTCCCCGGCAACGGCGCCAAAATTTGATCAAAGATTTCTCGACGCTCTAGAAATCGTCTCCGCAATAGTACGGAGTCGACTGTAGATGCGGTGAGTTGTCCCGAGTCGTGTCTCTCGAGGATGGATGTGATCGGCTTTTGGTTTTCTTTATCATTCTTATCGTCGGTTCGATTAATCTAATTTAACCCTAAAAAGCGATAGTCAATGTTCGGTTTTTATAGCTAAGATGTAAATTGAAACTTAAGATTTAAAAACATTAAAACTTTTAAAGGAATTTAAAGCTAATTTTAAAAACGATCAATTTAAACTAATTAACTATAAAAACTTAATTATTTGAAATTAGTAAAATGGAGGGAAAATTAAAGTCAACTTATTTGAATAAGTCAACAAAGTACTTAACATTAATTAAGGGTTTAAAAAAGGAAAATCTTAATAAACTTTTACAACTTAGAAATTGATTTCAACTTAATAACTTAAAAGCATAAGTTCATAAGCTAGAAAGCTAGAAAATAAAGATAGGGATTTTAATTGATCAAAACAACCACAAGCAAGAATCAAACTTCAACACTAAATCAAGATAAAATAACATGGAGATGAAACTAAATTAAAGGAAAGAAGTTACCAAATGTACTTGATTACACMAAAGCTTGAATGAGAAAGCTTGAAAGCTGGATGATTCTTCATAAAGGGRACTTAAAACAAAGCTTGAACACTAAACAACTAAGATCTAAGCTTGATTAATCCATAACTAATTACTAGGAATTATAGAAATTAAAATAAGCCAAAATATGAAAAGTGCTTTTTTTTTCTTCTAGTTTGGAGCAGCTCTCTTGGWGAAGAAGGCCACAGGACAAGTTGCCATTTGAAAAGACGTCTGATTGCTTAAATCTTCAAAATTGCTGCTTTTCAGTCGATCGACTGGCAGTCGATCGATCGTGTCGGCAGTCGATCGACTGCGATGTCAAAAACGGCCTGAAGCCCTGTAATTTGGTCGATCTTCGGAGGGCCCAGTCGATCGACAGCATTCGATCGACTGCCATGTCAAAAACTTCCAAAACTTGCTGGAATCTAGTCGATTTTAGCGGGCCAGTCGATCGACTGGATTCCAGCGCCCGGCTCGAATTCTCATTCTTTTCGCGTCCGCCGGTTTGTCGAACCTCGTCCGCTGCGCTTTCTTGCTTTGTCCGTCCATTCCTGAGTCGAGTATCAACGATCCCAAATGAGCATGGGCCCCGCTTGGACTTCCTACGGCCAAGAAAAACGAAAACGTGAAAATCTACGAAAATTAATAACAAAACGTACAAAAACTAAGAAAATTTAGAAATACGAAAAACGGCCAACCCGACTCCTAAAGCAACAAAAAGCAAGCGAAAAACACGCAACGTGAAACAAAAACGATAATGAAAATATGTACAAAAAGATGCAAATCAACTCGCGAGGAATAAAACCCGACAGGCGATTCGTCATCAGATTCAGGGTCTAACAAAAACCTCTTCGGCAACATCCCCGACCAAATCTAGGGCCTATAAATCTAACCTCACTCAACTTATGTTGTAATGAGTTCACATTGCCACTCCCAAAATCACTCCCCAATCTCACCTCACTTTAAATCCTCGATTTCAGCAAGAATTTCTTCACATATGGGTTTCCAGAAATATTACCACCCGGATTGATATCGCTAAACGGTTCGGGGAATAATTTTTCGGGTCGGATTTCAGAAAATATCGAAGACGCAGGTTTTCTTGAGACCTTGGATTTGAAGGGCAATTTTTTCGAAGGCTCGATTCCAAGGAACCTCAGTAATTTGAAGAAATTAAAGTTTCTCGGCCTGTCCGGTAATAACTTGACCGGCGAAATTCCGGTCGAGTTCGGAGAATTGTCGTCGATCGAGATGATTATCATCGGATATAAGGAATTCGACAGCGGGATTCCAAAGGAATTTAGGAATATGGCGAATTTGAAGTATTTGGACCTGGCGATAGCAAATCTCTGCGGTCTAATTCCGGGCGAATTGGGAAATTGAAGAGGCTGGAGACGGTTTTATTGTACCAAAACCGGTTCGAAGGTAAACCCCCTGCCAAAATTGGATATTCCTCGGGAGTATCTGAGATTTTGCAAAAATCTGAGATTGGGGAGGGATATTCAAGAGTCTTGGGGACATTTTTGGTATTTTAGACGTAATTTCTGATTTTTGGCATTTTAATTAAATAAAAATTGATAAGTAAACATTAGATCCTGCCACGCCAGCCATCAAGCACGGATTGGATAATTTTGTACCTTTTTTGATGACTTTGCCAACTTCGTGTATGTGTTTTGATAGTGGACAATATCTTGGTCCTAAATTGGAAAATGGACAACATATTGGACCAAAAAGTTTTTCCTACTTTACTACAACAAAATGATTCTTACCTAATTTAGACTACAAGATAAATTTATATACAGAAATAAAGAGTCATATTCTATAAATAAGTGTAGAAAGACAAATAAATGTAATTACATTAATAAAATGGAATAAAATTGAAGGGAATAAGATTCCCATCAATCTTCTTCTTTGACTTTCTGGACAAAACACAACTCTCCCTGATTCTAAAAGTGAACTCCCCCTGAATGTAAGAATTATGTTGTAGATGTTAGTAATGAAATTGGAACAATGGTAACAACCTCTACCATTAAAACCAAATTATAAATTACTAACATATTGAATTCAAAAGAATCAGAACAAGAACAAATATCCAAATATTTAATAATAACAAGAATATCCAGGGAATACTTACCAACACATCATCAACTATTGAGCCCACTTGAATCAGCACCACGAGATATCCTAGTAGAACATCTCGGAGTAACAACACCATCTTCAACCACCTTCTTTTTGCCTTTACGGATAGCAACAACATCAGTCATAAAAGCATCAGACTCTCCAAAAAAATATCATCAAAACCAGCATTAGCCTCAGTAGGTTTTGGATCTTCTCCCCCATTTTGACTAGAATGTTAAAGGAAATCAGCCGTCCAAAGTCACGCAAGGCAAGAAGACCGGTGAGTTGAGCTCTAGCACCCTGAATTTGTTATTCAATCATGGCAAGGTGTCTCTGCAAATTAGAACAATTAAAACAACATAAGAAGCATCAGGTGAAGGTACATATGGATGAATTTTCATAGGAATGTTAGTAACAATTTGAGTAACATGAGGTGCATGAAGAGAGGAGTTGGGACCCGATATAGGGAATCAGATGCAATCGGATCAGCTGTGGCTTCAAAAGAATTGATCGACACTTGCTCAAGTTCATAAATTAGACTGGGTGTTGGTTTAGGAGCACCAATATTGGTCTCAACTGGAAATGGTTAATAATAATAATTAATATGTATGTCCAATAGAACGTATCGTAATAGAGAAGATGATGGAAAGTCAATCGTCGATGAAAGCACACAAGTAGGTAGGGACGATGATGATGACTCGATGACTGCGAATGGTTTGGATTTCATGGTCCCTATAGAAGAAGGAGTAGATGGAGGGATTTTCTTTGGACTTCCGTTTTTTTTTTAACTTGACAACAACTTATATATACTTAAGCATAAAATAGTCAGATCAGACGATTAGAAAGAGAATAGTAATGATGATGGGTGAGAAAAATAAGGGTAGTGGCAATACATACATTAGATAGATAGATAGATAGATAGATAGATAGATAGATAGATAGATAGATAGATAGATAGATAGATAGATAGAGATATAGACACACACACACATAAACTCAAAAGGTCCCACTATCCTACAACCTAGTCTTTAAAGAAAACTGGCCAAGCTAAATACGAAAAAAAACATAAACCTAAAACCTATTTAACTACAGTAAATAAATAACTACTTAAGGTAAGAAATAAATCATCAAACATAATGCGTATTAACAACAAGATTATTGACAAGCTAATTGCAGTGATATCTCGCTCTTTCGAAATCAACACACCATGTAAAAATAACTATCCTCTCCCAGTTTTATTTGGCCTAGTTGAGTGATAAAAACTTATTTGTTTATTATACTCTATCTAACCAAAAGTATGCGATGTAGGTGTAGTACGAAATGAGTAAGGTCGACTCTACAAGGAACATATATCGATGTAAAGTTGACAAGTTATATAATATAAATAATGTAGTTTTATCTACATGATTCACAAGATGCTTTGTTATTTTTGTCGTAGGAATGGCGAACATAAACTAAATAAATATATAAGATAATAATATAATTTGAAAAATAGAGAATATCAAGTTATCAGCAATATTTCAGGGTTTGAGATTACAATGAACTTTAAATGCTCTTTATTTTATATCAATCAAGTATTGTTTGTAATTCAATTCATTATAAGACAATCACAAATATAGTTTAATCCTTCTCTCGAAGTTATTAAACCGTAGATTCTAAGTATGAAATGTCTCCATCTGAAATCATATTTAGAACTCCAAAAGGTTTTAAAGATTTATACGACTTTACTACTAATCTCAAACCTCTCGATTTTGTTGATTAAAGTGTCTCATGTTTGGAAGTCTATTGATGAACCTCATCTTTCAAATTATGATTCATCAAATTATTAGCAAAAGGTTTCCAACAAATCCAATATAAAGATAAACGGTTGTCATTCACTTATGGACAATGAAATTAAAACACAAAAATAGTGAAGGGATCATACTCAATTGAAGAAATATTAAAATATTATTCATTCATTATTTCTCCAATCCCCAAAATAATAGAGAATTAGTTGGACATGTTCATGAATTAAGTTAGGCAATTCATCGAACATAGCATTCATAAGTAAATACTAATGAAAGATAAATCGTATGGAATATGTGATCCTTCGATCTTTGTACTCCTGGTATTTTTTTTCTCTGAATCACTCTCCAAGCCCTTTAACTCACAATTTTGAAACTTTTCAATAGAAATGTATTATTCTCTACCGATGGGAGGTGTGTGGGATGTTAAGATGTACTTGGAATGATCTTAGACCTCATTATAGCCCCCAGTGAAATATCCAGCATTAAATTATATTTGTAATGATTTCTGACCCAGTCGCGATTGGGGTCACGACCGCGAAAGGGGTCGCGATCGCTTACCGCTAAAACATAACCCAATAACGACCCAAGTCGCGATCACGAAGGGGGTTGTGACTGGGTCTCTGGGCCCCGTTGACTTCATGCACTTGTGGGCTTACACCCAACTTGGTGCAGTGGACTCTTTTCTTCCTTAGCTACAGTCCAAGTCTTCATTATTTACATCCTTATACTCTTTTAATCCCAATTTACTCTAAGATCCTATAAAAACAACACAAAAACACCAAACACATAATAACATCCAAATAATAGTAAATCAAGCTAAAAGACTTTAAAAATGCACAATTAGTAGTTGAAACCTAATAAAATAAGTCTCAATATGTACATAAAAACTGTATTTATCAATAACAACACAAGACAAGACACCTCAACTTAGATAAGAATATGATTAAGAGAAATAAAATTTTGCCAAGAGCACATTTATATATATACATTCAAACCATACGAATAATTCTCACCAAACATGCATGTCCAACTTTATGAGTAAAACTAATGATGAACCTAAAAAGATCACACAAAATTAGTTTCACAACTGTGGTAGGGTGTTGTCCCAGATGTGATGACATCTTAGATGACATTTGTCAACAAAGTTAGTGAATTGGAAATACTTAACCCAGTTTAATGACTTAACATTTTAAGTTGTATATACAGATTTTGAATTTTGTGTTCGGGAGTTAAAGTACCTCCACATTCGCAGCAGCAAAATATAAACATCTCATAAGATCACATTGTTCATTGATTTGATTAGCATTTCTTCATCTATTTTAGGATAACATAGGACTTCCTGCATATTGCAAGATAATTATTTTGAAAACATCGGGAGAAACATACATTTTTGCGAATGACAACCCATAATTGTTTTTCGAAACACTCAAACTCTTTAGACACCACGCTTTGGAAATCGGACAACCTCCTGATTTGTACATATTTGTGTGTGATTTCGTATATTTTTGTGTCTTGTCTTGTGTGCTTTATTCAGGTTTTAGTCGTATTGTGTCTCATTTTTCTTATTTTGCGTCTTCATAGATTTTGTCGTCTTTTTAGTATTTTTCGTATTTCTCTTTTACTTTTTGTAGATTTTTATGTTATTTTGATTTTCTTTGTTTTAGAGAAGTCGACCAAGCTTAAGAGCGTTTCCAAGGATCACAACTGGCTCGATTTGACAAAAACATAACTCAGACCCTTGAAGCACAGCCATTGATCGACGCGTGCCATCAACGCCCAGTCGACACGTCAGTCGACGTGTAATTGACGAGCCATCGACGCTCCATCGATAGGTCTATTTTTTAGTATTGGTGTTCAGGCCACTTTTGGGCAAAATTACTATATTGCCCTCATTTCACCCCTATAAATATGACATTTCTTTTTTAGAAATGAAGCTCTTGAACCCCCTAGGGTTTGACAACCCAAGAGTGTTCTTCATTTCTTCTTCAACTTTTCAAAATTTCTTCATTCGTTATCTTTTTAGCTTTCAGTAGAGTATAGATTTTTAAGAATCGCTCGGATGGTGGACATAATTTAGTCTTAATTCGCGTATTTCCTAGATCGATTGTTGAAATTCTCCATTTTTAATTAGTAAGCTTTCATTATCTTCCTTTAATCATTCCAAATTTGTGTTCACTTTATTATGTGTTTTTGTTGGGTTTATGATGTTATTATTCTGGTGGTTAGTTTTGTTGTAATTTCTCATGATTGAAGTGTTTAATTCTAATAAATTTGTACAATTATTATTCTTAAATGTTCATACGATTGTTGCTTTCTTCCATGCTCTTTATTTAATCATGTTCATGCTTGTCTTGCGTTTGAATTGTTGCGTTTCTTGATGAGTTGTGTTTAGAATTCACGGGTTTAGTGCCTAGATAAGTTTGGAACCATCAATTGACATCGTTGGGTGGTTAATTACAAGTTGGGATTGAAAACTCCAACTCGTAGATTAAGTGTTCGATAAAATGCCAATAGATCGTGGAGATAAATCTTCAGCTCTAGACCCCCGTATTATTAGTCTTCTCAAAGTTGTCGATTTTGTTTCTCATCATTTAAATCATCGTCTTGGACATTACAACTTTTCAAACCAAAATTCGATCGCGTGTTTAGTATAGTTTTTCATTATTTTCTCTTTCATAAATCAAACATAAAAGTTTACTTCCGATTAGTCTACCTCGAGAGATTCGACTCGAGTCAAACTTTCCACTTACAATTGCTCCGTTCTCTTAAGGTGAACTTTTCTAATAAAAAAGTAAGTGTAAAAAGTTCGATTCAAAATTTGGCGTCATTGCCGGGGAAGGCTAAAGCTTGTGATTTTTGTGTTTGCTCTTGTGATCTTTGTTTGTGTTTTTATTTGTTTTGTTTGTTTAAAGTGTTTGTTTGTGATTTTTCTTTTTATTTGTTTTTGTTATCTTTCGTAGTACATTTAATCTCGTGTGTTGAGTGTTGCGTATGCAAGGTACATCGACGACTTCAACCGCATCCCTTGAGACCCGAGATTCAATAAATCAATTCAAAAAAATCTTAAAAAAAAGACGAAAATGTCTAACTATCGAGCGTCTCCACCATATGGTGATCTATACGCTTGCCATGCCCCTCGACCGGCCATTCCATTGAGCCCTGCAATGTGGGAGTACGATCTTGACGATTTCTACTCCGAACGAATCCCAGCTTTCCATGGTCTCTCGATCGAGGATTCGCTTAAGTTCATTCGAGAGTACGATGCCATCACCCGAACCTTCCCTCTACTATCATTACGATGTCCCACTTGATAATGGTCCTTACTCGGTTATCCATGATGAGGTGAAATGGCTTACTTTCGATGAACTGACTATATTGGATGTGGTGGAGCCCACCTGGGATGTTGGTAATTCGAGCTTGAATGCTCGCTAGAGAGAGGTGTATAAGGAGGTTGAAATTGGGGATTTGGTTGAATGCAACACCCCTCTTATGCTTTTTGATGAAGTTTTGGACAAGAGTGTAGAGGTGTTTCCGTTGAAGGTCTCGGAGGATGTTGGAGATTCGATCTTACTTGCTCTTTGTGAGGATGGTGGAGTTGTGGTGCCGGTTTCGGAGGAGGGTGAGTTTATTGCGCCTCGTTTCATTCCACCCAATGCATTGTTGAAACTAAATCTTGAGGTAGGGGAAGAGATATTTGAGAAGGAGCCCGATCGCCCTCTCCTAAACCCGGATATGGAATTGCATGTTTTTGGGAGCGCTGAGTTGGTGATCGAGGAAATGAAGGAGCTTGGATTGCTCGATGGTTGTTCCATTTGTTCGACGGATTCCCTAGTTATTCTGGTGATCGAGCATCGCTCCATGATCCAATTGACTTTCAATATCTTCGTGGTGATCGACTACTCACGTTTTTGGCCTCCAAAGCTAGTTGAAGCTTTCATTTCTCTCACCATAGAACCTGCTTGTCGTGCCCGCCTTGGTAATTATCATCGCCCGCTATTGCTCTTGGAAAACACTATGGCGTGGCACGATCGTCACCTATTTTTGGATCCTGGATGACATCACTTATATGGTCGTCGAGATTTAGACATTAAACAAGCGCTTTTTGGGAGGCAACCCAACTTCTCGCTTTTATTTTTGCTTATTTTTGATATTTTGGGAGGATTGGTCAAAGTTTGAGGCCCGTTTATGCATATCCGGAGACATACATTGAAGGATCCAAGACTTTTCTCGAGGAACGATGTTCAAAGGAGCGAAAATGAAGCCCTGCAGAATACCCATCGATCGGAGAGTGAGTCGATGCGATGTCGACCAAGTGCCAATTGCAAGCGTTGATCGACGCCCAGATCGACAAAACTCTATGTCGGTCCCGTCGATCGATGCCCATGTCGACGGAACTCTCTGTCCAGATCGTCGATATGCCGTCAATCGATGCCCCATTCAACGTCAACCCCTCATCGATCGACGATGCCCATCGACACAGACCCGGACCGCGCCCTTCGGCCCGAATCTTCCCCCCCCCCCACAAAAAAATGAGTACAACAGCATCAAAATGTTCCAAACATTTTTCCTTACTTCTTTTTATCTTGTTTTCAAATAAAATTTGCAAACATATTTGAAGTTTTAAAAAAAATAATAATAAATAAATAAATTCAAGTTTTTTCCCTTTTTAAATTTTTATATTTTTTTTATTCGAATCTTTTAGTCTCTTGTTTTCTTTAAAAAAATTGAAAATCTTCAAAAAAAAAATTACAATTTTTTTATTTTTTGTATATTTTGATGTTTGAGTCTTTTGTGTTTCCTTTTCTCCACTTACCCCTTTTTGTAGGTTCCTCTCTACTCCACCACCTGTTGGATGTCACTTCACGATCGACTCATCATCACAAGCACGACTATAGGGACGTATCTCTCTCTCTCTCTCTCCCCTTTTACCGTATTTTATATTATTTTATGTGCAATGTGGGCATTGCATGGTTTAAGTGTGGGGGCGTTTTGTCCTTGTTTAGTAACTTCTTCGTATGCTTGCTTGTGTATATGATTTGAGTCATGTGGATTGATATTTGTTGGAACCTTGACGAAGTGACGTGGTTAGATGCTTTGGTTAGGTTTTTTAGATTTTCGTTCGACATTAATGTAATTGTGGGGCATGAAGTGTAGGAAACTTATGAAATGTTTTGACCGTGTTATATTTGTGAAAATTCCAAGAGTCAAATACTCTCTACTAGCCCCATTTTCGAATGCCCTCTATAGGAATTTTTGTAAATATTTTATTTTATTTTTGGAGACGTTAAAAATTCCACGTGCTTATCGGGAAATATTGTGAGTTGCATCTAGCAACAAGTGATTGGAGTCAATGAACTCTCATTTTTGAGTTGTAAATATCGTGTTCGTCTAGTTCCTTGCCTTTAGGGGTACTTATCAAAAAGAAAAAGAGAAAAAAAAGAAAAGAAAAGAAAAAAGAAAAAAAAAAGGTACAAGAAGAGAAATTCTTGTACAAGTGAAGTGTACATAAATAAGTCATGCACCCTTGTACGCATCTTTATTTTTACTTTTCAGATCTTATTGTTAAAGAGGTGCATAGATGATTGGGCTAGTAGGGTGCCAACTTAGCGGTTTGAGTGTGAATAGACCTTGGCCGAGACATGGATGGGGGACGTGCATGAAGGCCAAAACATTACTTTTAGACGTTCGGAAGGGAATCTAAACCTCTTTTCAAACGTATCATGTCGTCCTTTTAGTTGAATTTCCAATTGATTTAATGCATAATACCTCGAATCATTTGAATGCGTTAGTTTTTAGTTCATTAGGTGGTTAGATTTTCCTTGTCTATGTCTAGGCTTAGTTTTGCTTAAGGACAAGCAAAAAGCTAATTGTGGGGGAGTTGATTTGTACATATTTGTGTGTGATTTTTGTATGTTTTTGTGTCTTGTCTTGTGTGCTTTAGTGGGGTTTTAGTCGTATTGTGTCCCATTTTCCCTTATTTTGAGTCTTCGTAGCTTTTGTCGTCTTTTTAGTATTTTTTGGGATTCGAAACATAAAATAAAAATAATTATAGGAAAATACAAGAAATCCTCAGATAAAGTAATTTTCTTTTACTTTTTGTAGATTTTTATGTTATTGTGATTTTCTTTGTTTTGGGGAAGTCGATCAAGCCTGAGAGCACTCCCGAGGATCACAACTGGCTCTATTTGATGAAAATACGACTCAGCCCCATGAAGCACAACCATTGATCAACACGTGCCATCAACGCCTAGTCGACGCGCCATCAACACCCAGTCGACATGTTAGTCGATGCTCCATCGACGGGGCTATTTTTCAGTATTGGTGGTCAGGCCTTTTTTGGCCATTTTAGGCAAAATAATTATACTACCCTCATTTCACCCCTATAAATATAACATTTCTTTTTTAGAAATGAAGCTCTTGAACCCCCTAGGGTTTGAAAACCAAAGAGTGTTCTTCATTTCTTCTTCAACTTTTCAAAATTTCTTCGTTCGTTTTCATCTTTTTAGCTTTCAGTAGAGTATAGATCTTTAAGATTTGATCGGATGGTGGACGTAGTTTAGTCTTAATTCGCGTATTTTCTCGTTCAATTGTTGAAATTTTCTATTTTCAATTAGTAAGCTTTCATTTTCTTCCTTTAATTATTCCAAATTTGTGTTCACTTGATTATGTGTTTTTGTTGGGTTTATGATGTTATTGTTTTGGTGGTTAGTTTTGTTGCAATTTCTCATGATTTGAAGTGTTTAATTCTCAGAAATTTGTACGATTATTGTTCTTAAATGTTCATACGATTGTTGCTTTCTTCCATGCTCTTTATTTAATCATGTCCATGCTTGTCTTGGGTTTGAATTGCTGCGTTTCTTGATGAATTATTTTTAGAATTCACGGGTTTAGTGCCTAGATGAGTTTAGAACCATCAATTGGCATCGTTGGGTGTTTAATTACAAGTTGGGATTTTCAACCCCAACTCGTAGGTTAAGTGTTCGATAAAATGCCAATTGATCGTGGAAACGATTCTTCAATCCTAGACCCCCATTTTATCAATATTTTCAAAGTTGTCAATTTTGTTTCTCATCGTTTAAATCATCGTCTTGGACGTTACAACTTTTCAAAACAAAATTTGATCACGTGTTTAGAATAGCTTTTCATTGTTTTCTCTTTCGTGAATCAAACACGAAAATTTACTTCCGATTAGTCTTCGTCGAGAGATTCGACTAGAGTCAAACTTTCCACTTAAAATTGATCTGTTCTCTTGTGGACGAACTTTTCTAATCAAAAAGTAAGTGTAAAAAGTTTAATTCACCTCCTGCAGTTGAGAACCATGCAAACCTATATGTCTTATGAAATAAATAAAAAATTCATGTTGCATAAAGTATGATACATATGAATTGTCCAATGGTGCTGCAACATTTCCAATAATGTTTATTAAACAACACATAAACCGAGAATTATCTTAGTTTAAAAAAACCCTCAAAGTCTAATGCTTTAGAGAAAATATTGGCAAGCTAATTCTCTATTCCAATGTGCTCAATATGAATAACAATTGTCAACCAAATCTTGGATGAACTAATGCCTAATATCTATGTGTATTGTGCGAGAGTGTTGAACCAGATTTCTTGAGATATAAATTGCACTCGCATTATCGCAAAGAACAACTAAGGCATCACTATGTAGAACGTAGTCCTCAATTATCTTCTTCATCCAAAGTAACTAAGCACAAGTATTATCAGTGGTTATATATTCAGCTTCCGTCATTTGGAGGTTTTTGTAAAAATTGACTCTGCTAAAAAACAAGGTTTATCACCTTATTTTACAAAAGCAGGGGTCTTAAACCCAATACTAGTTTTGGAAGACATTCCGATAGACAAAATATATAACAGTTTGTTGCTCAATGTAAGCCCAGAAAAGTCTTTCATTGTCTTTTATGAGTATTCTACCCTTTTGAACCATTTTGGTCTAATTCTCATACAGTTATTTATAGGCCGTAGCAATATCCTCAATATCATCTCATGTTTCATTAGTATCAGCAGCAACAGTGGAGTTAAGACACGTGATATTAATGTCACCATCATCATTATCCCAAATAACACACGTAGTCATTACTATAAATAACTCCTTAGGTTTCTTTCTAGTGATTATTTTCCTCATCATCACTCATAGCAATCATGCTTTTAGCACTTTTCCATAAAGTTGGCACACTGATGTTTGTAATGGCCGAAACCACCACATTTATGGCACTAGACATTGTCTAAAAACTTTGAGCTATATTGATTACGATATTCGGACTTGGTATCAACTGGAGTTACATCCTTCTTTTGAAAATTATTTGGCCTTTATGGTGAGTGTCCAATTGTTCTTGGAGTGGATGGCTCAAAGAAGGGTTTGTTTTAGTTTAGTGGTTTCTTTATATTATTCTTATTTCTGAAAAATTTGTTGCATATTCAAGTGATGAGTGCAGCACCTTCATCATCAAGTTCAACAGTCTTAGCCTCTCAGGTGCAAGATCAAGGTCTTCATCTTCAATTTTAGGTGTAAATATTAGCGCAATATCTCTCGCCCTTAGCTGCTTTAATTGTCGTTCCATCTTAAATGTTTAAAGAGAGACAATAAGTTCATCAAAGCTCAAGGTTGAAATGTGCTTAGGTTCTTCAATGACAGTTATCTTCATATTGAAATTTTCAGTGACATGACGAAGAAGTTTGCTCACAAGTCTTTTGTTTGAAATGGGATTGCCCAATAACTAAAATACATTAATAGTATTAAGCAGCTTTGCACTGTAGCCACAAGTATTCAAGCTTAGTTTAAGGAATTCTAAGTTTAGTACGATGAACACTTTTAGAACCTTCACAATAGGTTTATAGTGCCTCCTGTGCTTCCTTAGCTGACGGGTAATTTTTAATGATTTCGAATAGGTTGGTGTCCACAGAGTTATATAAAGCATTAACGGCATTGGTGTTTGCATTTTCCAAAACCATTTCGTTTAGCGTCCAATTTATCTCTTCCTCATCATCACGCCTTAGTAGTTCCCAGAAAATGAGCATCAAACGCCACACTCTCGTCCATGTATTATATGTGCATGCATCCTCACTTTTTGAGATGACATAATTAGATCTGTCAAGTGTTGGTGGTCGGTAGACAACATTCCGAAAAGTGTCTGTAATTCACCTACAAAGGTAAGCACTTAGTAACATTAAATGACCGCTCTTGATGCAAATTAAAAGTTTTGTAGGCCATAGTCATAAACACAGTTCTTAAGCACGTTTTGAGACTTGTTTAGTTAGGTTTCAACTAGTGTATTGGGAGATTTTTGGACTAAAAAGAGGTTAAAGAATAATACAATGAAGATTAGGACCTTAGATAAATAATAAAGAGATCATTGGGCTAAGTCTGGAGCATACCCACAAGCCCACTGCACTAACGGGGCCCAAAAGACCCCTATCGACCCCATTAGCGATCTATAGTCATGTCACTGTTGTGACCCAATTCCACGGTGACCATTAGCGACCCTATCATCGGTTGCTAATGAAGTTGCTAACGGGTCATAGACATTACAAAATGGCTCAAAATCAGAGTAATAGTTGAGATTTGATTTTGAACTATAAAATGTGGCCCAGAAGTTGTCCAGAAACATAACTTATCGTCAGAGAACATCATCCGCCATAATTTAATATGAGATTGAGCGAGTTTGAGAGGGAATTTGGATAAAAATATGAGAAGCACGAATATTGAAAGATCCACACGCTTCAACAATTTAAATTTCCATTTACTTTTCATTAAGCAACTAAGTGTTCGATGAAAATCTTGACTACGTTTACGAACATGTCTGTCTAATTCTATTTACTCTGGAGTCTGGGATGAATAATAATTGAATAATATTTTGATAATTCTTTCAATTCAAGTATAATCCTTTTATTTATTTTCGTGTTTTGAATTAATTGGTTCATAAGTGCTTGACAACCATTTGTGTTTCTAAAAGTATTGATTGATTGTCAACCTTTCAAAACTAATAGTTTGATAAATCATAATTCGAGAGATGAGATTTATCAGTAGACTTTCAAACACGATACACTCTAATCAACAAGATCGAGAGGTTTGAGAGTAGTAGTGAGAGTCATATAAATCTTTAAAACCTTTTGGAGCTTTAAGTATGATTTCAAATGAATACGTTGTTTCATACTTAGAATCTTCGGCTTAATCACTTCGAGAGAAGGGTTAAACTACTGTGATTGGCTTATAAGTGAATTGAGTCACAATATACTTGATAGATTAAAAAGGATGAAGATTAGGGATTTATTAAGGCCCCAAACCCTAGAATATAGCTTAAAACTTGATTTTCTCAATTTTACAAATTGTGCTTTGTTCTTAGATAATTTCTTAGTTGATTATTTAAATTAGTTTATGTTCATCATTTGTAACGATAAAACCCAAATCATTTTTCAATCGTTTAGATATAACTAAATTATCTATATTATATCACTTGTCAACATTAAATTTTTCGATGGTCCTTGTGGGATTCGACCTTTATCATTTCGTACTACATCTACACTGTATACTTGCTATTAGATATAGTACATAAATGAACAAGTCTTTATAACTCGAACCAATCCCTAGAAAATAGGGAGCAGTCAAGTTTTTGGTGCCATTGTCGGGGAGAATTAGGTTTAACATGATAATAATATAATTGATAAATTAGTCTTAATCTAAACACTGGTTATATTTTTATTCGAGTTTAGGTTTATTGAATTACAGATGGTGCATGGGCACACATTTTTAAGGGGAACCACTGGAACCTATCGAACCAGAAATTGAAGCGACTTGTAGATGAAAAAAGTCCAAAAGAGTTAGAGGTGAGATGGCTAGAAATTCGATCAAATTCAATGAATAAATCAGTCAACTGCAACAAAAACTATAAGTGTTGCATGCACAAATGTAACAACAAGCACAACAACTACAAAATGCAGAACCAGCCATCTGAACCATGTCCTAACCCATTCCTAACCAAGCTCATGGAGAAGGAAATGGGCCAGTTATTCAATCTAATACTTTCTAGTTGAAGATCCGATTGATAGTGATGGTTCAACAAACCAATTTGAGGGAAGTGTAACGGACAACCCGAAATCATATTTGACACAATTCTTAGAGATATGTGGGACAATCAAGATGACTAGGGTCTATAGGATTAATATTTCCTTTGATGATTAATATTGTGTACAGGAATAGGTATTTATATACTACACATAATCTATGTATGGTAAATCTAAGTATGGTAAATAAATACACAACCTAAATTAGTCGTTGACTTTATTTAGGCTATTACCCCCCTTCAAGCGAATCGTGGGGTGAGGTCCAACTCGAAGCTTGTGACGAAAGAACTCAAAAAGTGGACGAGACAATGCCTTTGTAAAGATGTCGGCAATTTGGAGTTTGGAAGCGATGAACCGAGTTTCTAGACGTCCAGCAGAAATAAGTTCACGAACAAAATGCAGATCAATGTCAATGTGTTTGGCACGATGAAGAGAG
Organism: Phtheirospermum japonicum; assembly: GCA_014905375.1. Taxonomy (NCBI): domain Eukaryota; kingdom Viridiplantae; phylum Streptophyta; class Magnoliopsida; order Lamiales; family Orobanchaceae; genus Phtheirospermum; species Phtheirospermum japonicum. The sequence continues at coordinate 1,302,306 of BMAC01000030.1, read as the reverse complement.
CTTGGATTCTGGCTTAGAAAAAGCGCACCTTTGTTGTCACAATAAAGAGTCGGGCAGGATGTGAGAGGAATATTCAGTTCCATTAGTAGCTGAAGAATACAAACCATCTCGGAAGATGTATTTGCCAATACATGGTATCAGATTAAATCACGAAACCAAAAATCCTAATCCTCTCCTCCTTTCTTCTTTTCCACCTCCCTCGTCAGTTTTTTTTCTGCTCCACTCGACTCTCATGGCGGTCACCACCAACGACACTTTACCCTACGCTACCCTTATCCATATGGTCACTATACGTCTTACATCTACCAAATACCTTCTATGGTGCAGTCAAGTCTCTCCTCTTCTCATAGGTCAGGGAACTCGTCGGTTTTGTTTATGGCTCTAATTGGCACCATCGCCCACCATCATAACTAACGGCGAGACGAACCCAAATCCTGAGTACCTCTCTTGGCGCATTGCGGATCAACGTCTCGTCTCTCTCCTCTACTCCTCTCTCACGGAGGAGTCCATGGCTGTTGTGGTCGGCTGTACTACCACTCGTGAGGTGTGGTTGGCACTCGAGCACTCGTTTAGCCACCAGTCAAAGGCGCGTGAATTTCGTCTACGGGGTCAGCTTCAAAATCTCCAAAAAGGCGACAAATCTGTGGCTGAATTCGGTCGTGTATTTAAACTCATCTCTGATCAATTATCCGCCATTGGGGTCTCGATTGATGAATTCGATAAAATTCATCTCTTCATGAAGGGCCTCGGTTCGGCCTTCTCCAACTTATCGGCGACCCAGATGGCTATGTCGCGTCGTTCTCGGACCTTCTCAACAACGCTGAAGCATGGGATTTATTTCAGCAGACTCTTGATCAACCTTCTATCCCGCAAGCTGACTTCCTCGCTCATCCAACCTCCAGCTCCGGTTCTTCGCAACACTCTGGTGGTCGCAGCTTCCAGCAATATTCCGGCGGGCATGGTCAGCGAAATAATGGACAGTGCCATGGCGGTCGTGGTCAGCGACGTCCGCCTACCTGCCAGATTTGCAGAGTTCCTGGTCACTACGCGAGCGTCTGTCCGGACAGGTTTTCCAAAGCAGCAGGTCCTGCATCAACCGCCAACATCGCAGAAGCATTTTCCGCCGCATGCAACATTGTTGATCGCCCAACGTCCAACTGGTACTTGGACACGGGTGCTTCAGTGCACATGACTCCATCCGCGCACAATCTGGAGGTCTCCTCACCGTACACAGGTTTGGATTCGGTTATAGTTGGAAATGGTGCAAATTTAAATATTTCTGATATTGGATCTCGTCGCATAAATTCGGCTCTTAATCTGTCCGACGTATTAGTGGTTCCGGGTCTCACTAAAAATTTACTATCTGTTAGCAAGTTAACTGCTGATTTTTTGATTTATGTTGTATTCACTGTTGATCGTTTTACGATTCAGAATCGGGTGACTCAGGACGTTCTGGCTCAGGGAGAAATTAAACATGGACTGTATGTGTTGGATGATGTTCAGATGGCATTAACGGCTGTTCATAAACCCAAAGATTCATTTGAGTTATGTCATTCTCGGCTTGGTGACATTTCTTTTGATATCATCTCATTTTTAATAAAAGCGGTTTTCTTTCTATGACTGCTATTTTACCCAAACCTGGTATTTGTATTTCATGTGAAAAGGTGAAAAGTAAACGCTTGTCTTTCAGTTTAGATGAGAAACGTTCATCTTCTGTTTTGGACATTATTCACAGTGATTTGTGGGGACCTGCTCCCACCACTTCGAACTCTGGTTTTTGCTATGACGTTATTTTCGTGGAAGATTTTCCTCGGTTTACATGGCTCTATCCTTTACGTCAAAAATCTGATTTTTATGATGTGATGTTACAATTTACAACCTTTGTTGAAAATCAATTTTCTTGTCACATTAAGAATTTTCACAGTGACGGCGGCACAGAGTTCACAAATAATCGTCTCAAACTATTTTTTAGGACCAAAGGTATTCGTCACTTCATGTCTTGTCCATACACACCAGCTCAAAATGGACGAGTTGAGCGCAAACACAGACATGTCACAGAAACAGGTCTCTCCATGTTATATCAGTCTCATTGTCCTTTAAAATTATGGGTTGAGGCTTTCAGCAGTGCAGTTTATATCATCAATCGTCTGCCGTCTAAGATTCTTGGTGGTAAATCTCCTTTTGAACTTCTCTACTCCACTCCGAATTTCAATAATTTTCATCCTTTTGGCTGTCGTGTTTTCCCCTGTCTCCGCGACTACACTACCAACAAGTTTGAACCAAGAAGCTCTGCTTGTGTTTTCTTAGGTTACAGCAGCTCTCACAAAGGGTTTTGGTGTTACGATCCGGTTTCCTTCCACGCTTATATTTCTCGACATGCAAAATTTGATGAATTATTATTTCCGTTTGCTAATTCTGAGAACAAGTCAAGTTCTGACTCTCTTTCCATTTGTGAGTTTGTTGAACCAACAAGGGGCCACGGCATTGAGCGTCTGCATTCTTCCTCTCCGTCTCCTCCGACTGAACGAATACCTTCCTCGGCTCCTTGTTCAATTTGTGATGATCAACCGTCAGTCATATCCCCGAATCACTCAACCTCTCAAATTATTCCGCCTCCACCTCACGAGCATCCAGTCATCATTCCGGATGAGCCTTCAGTCCGGATGAGCCTTCACGGTTATACAAACACCCGTTCCGCCTATAACTCATTGCATGAAAACTAGGGCAAAATCAGGTATCTTTAAGACTTGACATCATGCCAACTATGCTTGAACAGGACTGTTTCAGGCACTAGTGGCGGTCAGCGTATCTCGTGGCATAAAATCAGCTCTAAAATTCCCTCAATGGGTTGCTTCTATGCGTGAAGAACTCTCATCGCAATCAAACTCGGGATTTGGTTCCACGCCCTACCCTTACGAATGTGGTCGAGTCCAAATGGGTTTTCCATACAAAATTCTTCGCTGATGGAACTATTGACAAACACAAAGCACGACTTGTAGCTCAAGGTTTTTCTCAAATTCCAGGCTTCGATTTTTCTCATACTTTCAGTCCTGTTGTTCGGACCTCCGCTGTTCGCATTATTCTATCCATTGCCGTGATCAACAACTGGCCTCTTCGTCAGGTCGACATCAAGAATGCCTTTCTCAATGGTGTGCTTCCCAAGCCAGTTTTTTATGGAACAACCTCCTGGATTCATTGACGATCGTTTTCCAAATCATGTATGTCGTTTGAAAAAAGCCCTATATGGTCTCAAACAAGCTCCGAGTGCCTGGTTTTAGCGACTCAGTGACTTTCTCCTCAACATTGGTTTCATTTGCAGTCGTTCCGACTCATCACTTTTTATTTTTATTCGGGGTTCCTCCACACTATTTCTCATTGTCTATGTCGATGATTTTGTCCTTACAAGAAATTCTCCAGCTGACTTGCAGGCCTTCATCTCTCGCCTTCGTCGGGAGTTTGCTATTAAGAACATGGGGCGTCTCAACTACTTTCTGGGACTTGAGGTTTCCTACACGTCACATGGACTTTTTCTCAATTAAGCAAAGTACGCTCGCGACATTCTGTAGTGGGCTAATCTTGAAGATTCTAAGCCCATCTCGACCCCTCTGGTGGCTGGATGTCAACTCTCGACACATGGTGTAGAATTTCATGACCCTTCTCTCTATCGGTCATTAGTTGGAGCTCTGCAATACCTCACCATTACGCGACCTGATTTGTCATTTGCGGTCAATCTTGTAAGTCAACACCTTCACAAACCTACAGTTGATCAATTCCAGGCAGTCAAACGAATTCTTCGCTATGTGAAGGGCACTCCCGCTTTTGGTCTCTCCTTTACTCGAGGGTATGGCTCGACTCTTGTTGCTTATTCCGATGCTGATTAGGCTCGATGTCAAGAGACTCGACATTCCACATATGAATATTCCTTGTTTCTTGGAGGTAACCTTATCTCATGGAGTGCAAACTTTCTCATTATAGGATAAAATAAAGTTTTATTACAACACACTCAACTTTGGAGCCAATCGACACATGGAACGAGATGAGTCAAGAGTTTTTACTCAAATTCTTCCCATTGAGCAAAACATTGAGGTTCAAGAGCGAGATTACCCAATTTCACCAATTAGACACAGAGCCTTTACACGAGGCTTGGGATAGATTTAGAGAAATATTGAGAAAGTTCCATCAACATGATTTTCCCAAAAACCAACAATTTTTTTTACTTTTACAATAGATTGAGTGGGCATATGAAGGTTATGGTAGACGCCCCATCTAGAGGTGCTTTGATAGAAAAGAGCATCGATGAGGTGATGGCCATTCTTGAATAGATGGCGGCCATTAGTTATCAATGGCCGACAGAATGATCAATGATGAAGAAAGTCATCATGGTGGGCGAAAATGATGTGATGACCATTATGACACAACAATTAGCAACGATGAATAGCAAGTTCGACATATTTATGACAACTATGATAATTGATAAACACGGTTTTAAGCAAATATTGAGACTAATTTAGTTAGGCTCAACTACTATGTGTGCTTTTATAACGTCTTTAGTTTCATTTTATATTATTTGGGCGTTATTATGTGTTTGGTATTTGTTATTTTTGTACGATTTTGGAGTCTTTTTAGACTAAAAAGAGCTTAAAGAATAGAAGTATGCAGATTTAGGCCAGAGCTAAGAAAGAATATAGATCATTGGGCCAAATTTAGAGCAGGCCCACTACATCAACAGAGCCCATAAGACCCCCTATCCAGAGGTGTCACTGTCGTTTCCGGTTAACCAAAAAACTTCTGGTTTCAGTTCCATTCAAAGGTTCCAGTTAGCCATTAACCAGTGGTTTTGGTTAAAACCAAAATCGTGAATCGGATTCCGGTGGTTAAATTTCACTTCCAAATTCTGGCAAACCGAGACTGGCGGTTAATCAAAGAATTAGAAAAAATGGCAGTTAAACCGTGATTATTTGAAATCAACGTCTCAGATGAAATAGTCGTTGGAGATCAATGGTAAATAAAATAGCTATTGGAGATTAAACCGCTGGTTAACCGAAATCGGCGGTTCACAATGACTATATTTTTAATTTTTTTCCATTTATATACCTATAAATACCCCCCTACCCCCCCCCCAACACCAATTCTCACACCAATTCATCTCCAATATTTTTCTTATCCTCTTATACTTTTAAATTTGAAGTTGTTAATTTGTGCAAAAATACGATTAATAATCTTCTTCTTTTTTTTTTTTTATTCTTCTCATTTTAATTATCTTTCTTTTATAATATTATTATGGCAAGTTGTTCTCGTAATATTAATACTAATATTATTCGAAATCTCATCAAGGCCGAGGCCGAGTTGGAGGCCACTGATCTCAACGAGAACCTTCGGCCATTGCCGGAGATTATGTTCCTGATGAGATGACACTAAAAGAAGCTGAAAACTTATATAATCAAATCAGTTCTGTAAGTATAATCAAACCAATTTGGATGGGATTTACCCACCTCCGATAAATCCGAATTTCCGGCTGACGTCAATCTGAATGAAGAAGAAGAAGAAGGGGGTGATAATCGTGATATGCCAGCGCCTCAAACAAAATTGAAGGAATATCAATCCCCCATTTTCCGATTGCATTTCACAAGAACGAAGATCGATGGTGTACCTCGGGCACAATGCAATTATTGTAAGAGTTCTACCCCGTTGGTTTCAAAAATAATAGAGGCTACAGGATGCTCAAATACCACATGGAAAAGAAGAATCCCGACAAATACGAAGTTGATAGCTCTCAAACACAATTAAACTTCTTATCTTCATCTACCACCGGCTGCGCCGGCATAGGTACATATTCTAGTTTATTTCAATATAGCGAAAGTGATCATAGAAAATTTCTTGCAAGATTTATTTCTATTATGTGTCTTCTTTTTAATCATATTAGTCATTGTGAAGATTTTACTAGAGGTGCATTTAATCCATCTAGTGGTAGGATTTCACGAAATAAAGTTACTCGCGATATTGAAAAAATGGTTGGTGAGTATAAGTTGAACTTGATTTTCATATTTGATAGTTTGTCTCATAGTTTCTCTATATTTTCGTATATTTGGACGGATTCCATCACAATAATAATTATATGAGGATTACATGCCATTAGGTTGATAATTCTTGAACTTTGCAAAAACGTTTGATTGCATATACAGAGTTTAGTAGTTCGCATACCGCGTTGAATATTTTGCGTAAAATATCCACTATTTTATCCGGGTATCATTTAGGTACCAAATAGGTTTTAATTTCATTTGATAATGCCACCGCTAATACGGCTAGTTTAGATTTGCTAAAAACTTTTTGCCAACTTTCTATTGGAGGTAGATTTTTTCATGTTAGATGCATTTGTCATATTTTGAATTTATGTGTTCAAAATTATTTAACTACTTTTAAATATAAAATTACTTCGATTAGGAGTGCGGTATTTCATATTGTAAAACATGATTCGGTTGCAAAAAAATGGCGATAATATTGCCAAAATAATAGTTTGCATCCAAAAGAAATTTCAATTGATATGCCAAATCATTGGAACTCGGCTTATAAATTGCTTAATGATTTGATTCTTTTGAATATAGAGAAGCATTGTGTGCAGTTTATGCTAATCAAGATGTTGATTTTTTGTTTTGTTTTCCAATGCGTGGATGATTGTTATAATATGATGTCCCTTTTAAAAAAATTTAATGACACCACCATGACTTTATTCTGTGTTTATTATCTTACCTCCACACTACTTCTTGATCAATGTATTCAAATTGTATTTATTAGTAATTCATTAGTCGATTCGCCTGAATTGGGTGAATGTATTGCTAGTATGTTGAGTAAATTGGTCAAATATTTTCTCAACATTCCCGATATTCTTTTGATTGCAAAAGTTTTAGACCCGAATTATCGAGTCGAAGGTTTAGAAAATTTGCTTACAGTTTATTATGAACCATTAGGAACTTTTTTTTTTTTACAAAATTCAAATATTAAAATTCCTAACCCCTCAACTTGTACTCACCAAGCAAAACAATCTTTATTATATATTTTTCATGAATACAACCAATCTTCTAGTGATGTTAATGTGTCACATTCCCCTTCCCCTTTTTCCACCACCACTTCTAATATAAGATCATTGTTTAACGACCTTCCACAAGCTCTATCCCCATATACGAGGTTGATTGAGGATACTAAGCGAAAATGACAAAGGGCTAATACTAGTCGAACAATGGAATTAGAAATTTATTTAGGGGCCTTTGAATCGGGAAGTATCCCGGAAAATCCCGATGTTACTAACGATCTTGTGCAGTTTTGGTTGAAAGTGGCCACTATTTTTCCTACACTCTCTAGGATCGATAAGGAGGTACTCGTCGTTCCTGTTTCAACAGTTTCTGTTGAACAGGACTTTAGCACAGGAGGCTTTGTGTTAGATGATCGACGGTTTTTAAAATTCAAATATTAATGAACGATTGGGTCAAAGCTAAAAAACGAGAACAAGAACTGCAATTAGATGAAGGTGAAGAGAGCGACCATTACAATACCACTTCGGGAAGCAACGACAACAACGAATAAACGAATACAAGCCTCCTCCACTATCCACATAAGTAGGTAAGTAAGGAAAGTATATGAAATACATGGATTTTGATTCCTCTACGATGATACGTAGGCAAGTTAATTTCAATATTAAAAGTTAGAAATTTTAATTTTAATTTCTAATATTAGAATTAAAATCAAGTCCTTTTTTTAGACTCATTTTTTTTCAAAAAAAAAAAACTAAACAACATGAACTTTGATTCCTTTACGATGATACGTAGGCAAGTTAATTCCAATATTAGAAGTTAAAATTTTTAATTTTAATTTCTAATATTATAATTAAAATCAAGTTTTTATTAAAAAATATTTTTTTAAAACTTTTTACTTCAAAAATTCAATTATTCAAATTTTATTTAAGTTTCTCATCCATTTATCTCTTTAGAATTTTTATTTATTTATCTCAATTATTCAAATCTTACTTAAGTATTTCGTTCATTAAAGAAAATTGTCGATTTCAAGAAAAATTGGCGGTTAAAAACCGAACCAAAAACCGACCTAAATCATAATCGAAATTGGTTCATCGCCGGTTCAGTTACGATTTAGGTTTGGTCGGGTTTTTTAACTAACAGTTTGTAACCGTCGGTTAAAAAAATGGATGATTATAACCGATTCAACATGTCTACCCCTATCGACCCCATTAGCGGTTGATAGTCCGGTCGCTACTGTAACCTGATATACGACAACCATTAGCGACCTGATCATCAGTCACTAATGAGATCACTAACGGGTCAAAGACGTTATAGAATGGCTCAAAACCAGAGTAATGGTTGGGTTATGATTTGAACTATAAAAAGTGGCCTAAAAGCTGTCCAGAAACATAACTTATCATCAAAGAACATCATCTATAATAGTTTACTATAGAATTGTGAGATTGACCGAGATTGAGAGGGAGTCCGCAGGAGAAACACGTGAATCACGAAAATTAAAAGATCCACATGGTTTAGCGGTTTTACATTCATTTTACTTTCACTATGCAAACTAAGTGTTCGATGAAACGCTTGACTAAGTTTACGAACATGTCTAGATAATTTACCTTTATTCTGGAGTTTGAGATGAGTAGTTTTGATAATTCTTTCAATTTAAGTATGATCCATTTATTTATTTGCGTGTTTTGATTTTATTGGTTCATAAGTGCTTGACAACCATTTGTGTTTTTAAAAGTATTGATTGATTGACAACCTATCAAAATTAATAGTTTGATAAATCATAATTTGAGAGATGAGGCTTATAATGGACTTTCAAACATTAAACACTTCAATAAGATTGAGAGGTTTGAGATTAGTAGTTATAAATTTTTTAAAACCTTTTGGAATTCTGAGTATGATTTCAAATGTATACGTTGTTTCATACTTAGAATCTCCGTGTTAATCACTTCGAGAGAAGGGTTAAATTACAATTGTGATTGGCTTAAAAGTAATTTGAATCATAATATACTTGATAGATTAAAAATGATGAACATCAGGAATTCATTAAGACCCCAAAACCCGAAATATACCTTAACACTTGATTTCGCAATTATACAAATCGGGTTTTATTCTTGAATAATTTTTTAAGTAATATTTAAATTAATTTATGTTCGTTGTTTGTAAGGATCAAACTCAAATCATTTTTATATCGTTTGGATAAAACATCCAGCTTTTAGGTCAGCAAGACTATGTTATATTTAAACAAGCTGGTCGTACAACTATAATTTAATTTAATAATGTAAAGATTGGAATTTAACCAGCACTTACTAAAGTTGTTCGAGAAGTAACTAATGGATCAGCTGATGGATGTTGGAAAAAAATAGAAATGGTTTGTAAAGAAATCGGATAGAATATTCCAACAGTTGGAATTAAGTTATAAAATGTTAATCAGATCTATTAATTATTCATCTAATAATGTAGAATGGACTGATTATCTTCATTTGAGTTTGACCGCCACAATCACTACAAAAAAAATCAAAATTTCCGAGGGATTTTTCCCTCGAAAATAAGCAAAAATCCCTCGGTTTTGGTTAAACCGAGGGAAATTCCGAGGGAAAAATTCCCTCGAAAAAACCCTCCTCGGAAATCGGTTTCGAGGGAAATAAATCCCTCGTTCAGTTTTCATAACGATGATGATGATGATGACGATCAGCTGATCCAGGAGTTGAGTCGAATTAAATCCGAGAACAAGAAGTTGAGTGATATTCTGACAATTGTGAGCAGAAATTACAATAATTTAATGATGCAAAGGCACTGTGAGGATCACGAGCCGTCGAAAACGAAGAAGAGGAAGGCCGACGAAAATGAAAATCTTGACAATTTTATCGGTTTTGATGGAAAGTGTTCACCTGGCACGACACAAGTCATCAAATCTAATGTTTCAAGAGTTCATGTTAGGATGGATCCATCTGATACTAGCCCGGGTAAATTCAGTTTAATTTGTTTTTATTTTGACGAACTGTACTGAACTTTCAGAGCGACTCTGTTTAAATTTAGGTTGGGGCCGTAGCCCAAGCTTTAGGCCCATATTAAAAAATGAAAATGAATCAAAATCTAAAAAGCCAAAAATGCCTCTTTTTTTTCTCACACAAAAACTTTAGCCGGGTAAATCCAGTGGCGGATCCAGCACATAGCGAGCTCGGGCGGCCACCCTACCTGGATCCCGAAAAAACTTTACTACAATGTGTAATTTTTTTTTTTATTTAATATCTCAGTTATATAAATACTATTGTACTTTCTTCACAAAAGAAGTTTGTAGTGGAGTTGATGGAGGGTTGTGTCCTTTCAAAAAATTGATTTTAGTTTTTTTCCCTCTTACAAATAACTTTATAAGGCCAAATTTCCTTTTTTTTTTTTTTTTACTTGAAGCCTTATAACGTAAATATATATATATA
>BMAC01000030.1:1241811-1270769 GCA_014905375.1 Phtheirospermum japonicum | reverse complement strand
AAAAAAGTAATACACAAAAACTTACGGATATCGTGCATCTCCAACCCTCCCCGTGTATGAGACCTGCTGGCGAGTTTTCCCTCATATCAGATATCGCCTGCAACGGATTTGTCCGCCGAATAGTCGCCACCACACCAGAAATCCTCTCCATTCTCTTGTAAGGATGCGACCAAGCTCCAGTCGAAAAAGCCCTCGAAAGCCCATTCGTGATGATCGAGGCATCCAGGTAATGCTCGACAGACTGCAACTCTCGATCCCTGTCGAGGTTCCGTTGAATAGCTTTAACCATTCGCCTCTCCGCATGCTTAATATGAACTTTCAGCTCTCGGTCCAGAAGCTCACCAGCCAACTCCAACCTCTTGTTCCTAAGATTGTCCCTGTTATCGACTTTGCGCAGTCCTCTGTAAGCCTCCAATAGACATTTGACCATATACGCAAGAAAACAAGCTTTCTGATAAAAAAATTTAGTACCACTGAACCTTCATCAAAATTCGTATCATTAACTCTCTCTCTCTTACAGATAAGGTGTATGTTACATATTTACGTTCCTTCCGATATAAATATTTAATATAATGGATAAGTATATTTGCATAATTGATTGTGAAATCGTTACGTGTTTATTTATACTTTAAAGAATTATGTACTTATCACATTGAAATTGATATTTATCACATTATAATTATTAACATATATATACATTCATGAAAATTTATATCGGTATTTATCATAACAGAGATGAATTATCACAATAAAAATGAATATTTATCAAAACACACATGCATATTTTTTATCACATAGAATATGAACATTTTTATACTCGTTACGTGTTCATAAATGCATATTATCATAGTAAACATAAAAAGTTTATAACAACAAATATAAAAAAAAAAAGTTATTTAGGGGTATAGACTTACTAGTCGATAAGACATATTATTGCAAGAATAATTGTATGATCTGCTGATAGACGATTCTGAGCTAATCAATGCAAATGTTGTAACGAACCTCTATTTAAAATCATTTCTAACGGTAATGCAAAACGACAAAAAGCTCATGTCGTTTACAAGAAGTTGTACTACTTTCCATTAACACCCCATTTGCTTGTACGCATCTGAGGCGACTGCAAAGGAAATGAAGTGGCATGGTGAACACGTGGTTGAAGATGGTGTTATGCGCCACCCATCCGACTCGGAAGTTAATTAGGAAACATTTCAGCCAAACTCATTAAATTTTGCATCTAAAACTCAAACGTGAGATTGAGTCTTTGTACATATGGTTTTCAACCATTTGAAAGTTTTGGAAAGCTTCCAAAAGCTTTTACACGTTTGATAAGTCATTGCAAGAATCATTATGCGAATGGGTTAAAAACCTTTAGTTCCCATATGGGTACGCATCAAACGTAGGGCGTTGCATCTACAAGAAGGGATTGAGGTTGATCGGGAAGAAAACTATGATTGTAACGTATTCATGCAAAGGTTGATGTCAACTGCCTTTCATGAACTACTTCCTCTACATTTGTAGAAGTCTTTCATCGAATTGAGATTATTATTCAAGGACCTCACATTAACATTCATTGGGACCAAAGATATGAGTCGTTTAGAATGTGATATTCCGCTAATCTTGTGCCAACTAGAATTGATCATCCCTCCCAATTTTTTAACTCAATTGAGCATCTACCTGTTTATTAGTGTAAGAAGTGAGAATTGTTGGCCTATTGCAATACAGATGGATGTACCCATTCGAGAGGTATCTTCGCAAACTAAAAAACTATGTGAAGAATAAGGCGGGTGTTGAAAGGTCGATAGCAAATGCATATCTAGTTGAAGAGGTATCAACTTTTAGTTCATACTATTTTAAAGACCACATGCTAACTAAAATAACAACTTTGCTTATAAACAATGATGGTCAGGATAGTGTAGACGACGATAATGAAGATCCGTCGGTGTTTAGAAAATCTGGTGAAACATTCGAAACAAAGAAAAAAAACTCCTGGAGAAACCAAAATATAACGCCGCAAGAATGTACGTCTTATTGAATTGAGATGAGATCCAAGAATATGTTAGGTACGGATTCTCTTCATAAATTTGTAAGTAAATTGCATATAAACTTTGTACTCACTTTTCTAACAAATGATGCAGTATTCACACAAAGAGCAACCAACGTCTCCAACCAAACATTAAGTTTGATAGGCTCAACAAAAAATTAGAAAATGAATTTGCTGACTGGTTTAAACTTTACGTAAGCGGCCCAATACCGAGATACATATCATTTAAACACCACTTGCGATTGTCTAATATATTTCCTAAATTAAAAATAGTTTTTCAACATTATAGGCTAGAGATCCTTCGAACAATGTTACCGATAAGAAAGGATCCTAGAAGAGCGCCCATCACGATGTGTGAAAATGTATAATGCTATAAGATAAATGGATTTGGGTTCCACACATTCGATCATAGATTTAACAAATTGTTTTGCATGTAATTGTGGTATTTTTCTCGTATTTTTAATTAAGGTTTAGTATCGTTTTTAGTGGTTTTGAGTCGAGTTTTATTAGGTTATTCGCTTGTTTTCTCGTTTTGTTATTTTTCATGTTTCTTGTTAATTTTATACTTAATGTGGTTAAATGGGTTCAATTAATTTGAGGTTTGGTGAAATTATTGAGCTTTTATGTTCAAATTCCTATATTCATAGGTTAAGGCATTGAGGACCAAAGTTCAAGCCAAGGCGTGCCTAAATCAGTGCCAAGAGCAAGCTCCGAAATGGAAAACATTCTGGAATGTTAGCCAAGTCGTGCTCAGCCACGCCCAAATCTGTGCCACACCCTTGGCGCAAGAGGGGGCGTGCTTACCCATGCCCATTTCCGTGCCTGCGAGCGCGCCCAGCAGCGCCCGCACCCTTGCCAGGCGATGCCCGCTGATAGGCGAGAGATTATACGATATTTAAGGGATTATTTCTTATGTTTTTATGAGCTTTAAATTGTCATATATGTTTATTTCTCGCATATTTATTATTATGAATAGTCGAGCACCAATTGTATATTTCTTCTCTATTTTGCAGTATTTGGTGCCATATTAAGTGAATGATGTTTCACAAGGAAGTCGAGAGATGAGGATCAACGAAATGGCGAAAGAAGACCGATGAGTCAGGAGGTTGCGTCGACGGATCGCGTCGACCGACGCGATGTGCGGTATTTCGTCTCTGTTACGTCGATTGCGCGCGTGTCGGTTGACCATCAGTCGACAAGAAGCTACAGTAGCGTCGATTCAAGGCCCGTCGGTTGACGCCCTGTAGCGACGATTGGTGGTGCGTCGGTCGACACACATGAAGGTCGACGTGGGCGGGTGAAGCGCGTCGACTCTGAGGGCTGGCACGCGTCGGTTGAAGCCGACGCTGCTGAGTTATTTTTGGAAGAAAACTTGCGCGGAAAGAAAGAGGATTCCTATATAAACCCGACCTAACTCCGTCCCAATAAAAGACACAACATATCCTAGGGTTCTAAGGAGCTTCATAGAGGTCTCAAGTCATCCCAATCCATCCATACACAAGAGAACTTGAAGATTGAAGATCAAGACTCAAGATTCAAGTTCTACACATCGTTTCTCTTATTTTCTCAAGGATCATGTTTGTTTATCTGAATCTTTTATTTTATTTTATTAACTCCATGAGTGAGTAAACTTTTTATCTAGTTCTAGGGATGTTGAAACCCTCATAAAACTATGTTCTAATTAATTTATGCAATATTATCTTTCGTTCTTCATATGCAATTGTTTGTGTTGTTCTATTTTTAATCTATGATTGCTTAATTCTTAATTTGGCTTGATCACCTAGATTAGGAATTGGTTCTCTATCGCTAGAAATAGGATTGCTTCCTGTTTAATTGTCGTGATTCCTATTTCGTTGGTAGCAACTAATGATTATGCATCGTTAGGGATAACACAACATAAGTTAAATAAACCGAGCTTATGTGTTTATTGCTTAGATTAACCTATTTTCCTGGTTATTAATGCTGTTGTTGGATTAAATCTAGAGAGCTTATTCTAGGTTATTCAATAATTAGAATCAGTTGAAGAGCTTATTTTAATTGAGTAAACGGTAAGGGCAAATTCGAGTAGCAGAGCTTATTGTTACTTAGGGTTTTTAGTCGTATATGAAGATTGGATTATAATATTGTGGTTTTAGATGAGTGGAACGGGGGTGAAAACTGACCTAGAACTAGAGCTTTATTATTATTAAATTTTCCGTTAATTATTTTCTTGCTTGTTTTTTGCTTGTTTTTAATTATATGCTTATTTATTTTGTTAGTTAATTTTCTTAGATTAATTCAAAATCTTCAACCCCATATTTTTAGTTTAATAAATTACGAACTATCACAATCTAAGCCACACTCCTCGTGGGATCGACCCTTACTTGTCGCTACTACTAGTTGGTAGAGAGAAGCTGAGGAAAAATAAAATATTAAATTTGACGCTTAACGACGAGTGGTCACCCGCGCACCTGCCCGTGCGCCCGCCCGTTTCAGCGCCAAAACTCACGCCCAAACATGAGCCCAGAAGTGCGCCTATCCTCACGCCCATCCGCGCACCAACGCCTGCCCAAGATTGGCGCCCAGATCCGTGCCCAAAGTCGCGCCCAGATCCATGCCCAAAGTCGCGCCCAGATCCGTGCCCAAAGTAGCGCCCAGATCCGTGCCCAAAGTCGGGCCTAGCACCTTGCCCACTAGCCCCTGCCCTTGTCAACCCTTGCGCCCATGTCGGCCGAGCAAAGCCACATCTGCCGAGCCACCTCGAGCCAAGGCCGAGCTAAACCAAGCTAAACACCTAGCCAAGTGGCTGGAAAGGTGTCTTCGGGTCAAACTTGGTCAAACATGGGGAAATACAAGCCTTAAAGGCTAATTTGGCCCATTTAACCCCAATTAATCCTAGTATAAATAGAACACAACTCTCATTTTTGTAGGGGATCCACTATTCTCCCAACTCTTGCATGGGTTTGGAATTAGTTTCTCTCTCTAGTTCTTAGATTTAATTTCAAGCTTTTACTTGGGTTTGTAAGCCTAAGAAGAATTCAAGTCATCACTTGAATTTTATTTTGGATTGCTATTTCATTCAAGTTTGTAATTCCTTTCCTTAATTCAAGTAAGTTTTCCTTTATTTTCTTTATTGTTCTTCAATTTCATGTTTGTTCTTTAATTTATGCATTTTGCCTTAGCTATTAGATTTGTTGTTGGATCTTGTGAATTGGCTATGAAATCTAAGTGAGTGACACACCAAGGTCATTGATCGAGTCTCGGATCGTCTTTATTTTGAGTATTTCACATGCTTTATTTTGTTTTTTATTTTCATGCATAGTTTTATGTCGAATCCTAGATCTACACTTTGTCCCTAGTTATTTCTCGTAAAGTTTTTAACTTTCACGTCAACTTTTATTGATCTTTCTATTGGTACTTTTGATTTTTGTTAATTTGCATCTTTAGAATTTCATGATCATGTATGCATAGTAATACTTTAGGCTTTCAGGCTTGTACTTAGTGAAACTTTGATTTTTGTTGCTTGTTTTCATTCTTGCTTGCTATTTTCATTAGGCATACGCGTGAGGCATACGAAATACTTGCATTTACATTTCCAAGTTAGTTTATTTTCATAGTTTTTCATTTTCATTTATATTTCAAGGTAAAAACACCTTGATTCTTACAATCGAATCAAATTCCGATAATACCAAGCCATGAACCCACTTTTATTTTAACACCACAAAAACTACAAAACACAAATCAATTTTGAGCAGTGGAGCTTGTATTAAAAAATCAAATTATGGGCAACCGAGTATGATTATTATGGGCATATCATATAAATTGTGAAAATTGAATATACAAGGTGAATTGAGAAAAATACACTATTGTTCAAATGTGAATGGTTTTAAAATGGTAATATTGTTAAATGCTTTTATTTTAACTTGTTGATATACTTTTATTTTGTAAAATACTCGTATTATATGTATTTTTATCAGATTACGAGGGATTGTGGACTCGATCTCAGTCGATAAACAGGACTACCCAAAGATCCGATGCCATCTCTTCGACACATCACTTAGAGGATTTATGATGATGACTAAGTGGGGCTCGGTTTAGCGCTAGCATCGGCTCCACTTGATATAGTTGCATCCACATCATTTTGCGGCCTGTACATCGAAGCCTACATTAACTGTATCAAATGGGTGACACCTGGTTTATCTCATTAACTATAAGTAGTAAGTAAATTAATAATTATAATTTTCAAATGATCATTTTATTAAATAATGTTTTTGTAACCATAAATAAACTACATAGTAGGACGATCAAACTTTCATCGATTTCATGGAGAAGAAACTCCATGCTGTTGGGTGGAGGTTTAAGGCAGTCTCTGAGTCTATGCGTGAGTCGTGGTGGACCATGTTTCAGGTAAGTAAATTATTCATGTATAAATTTTCTAATGTCTGTTGAGGATTGTGTATATATTAACTATAAATATTTTATTTTATAGGATTATTTTACTTTGAATACGGATCATTACAGCGAGATCAATATGAAGAAGGCATTTTTCAAGGGGATGGGGGAGGGAAATACAATAAGCGGTTCAACGAGTATAAGCAGGCCTATGAGAGGATTGGTACGAAGCCAACGTACATTGATGATGACGTATGGACGTAAGCAATTTTTTCTTATTAGTAAATTATAAAATTTTAGTATTATAAATAATTAATAATTTTATTATATATCATGCATCTCAATTAAGGCATGACGACAGAGTGGAATAAGACTAAAAACAAAGTTAGGTTCAACAAATGCAGCGTGAATAGGCAGAGTGAGCCTGCTCGGAGAGGGTTATAAGTGTAGTGTGATTTATTTATTTATTTTTAACTACTTAATGATTTCTTTTTAATATTGGAGCGAGAGAGGGGTCAGTGAGTCATTACGTATGAGCTATTTGTACATACACACAAGAAGCCTGGAAACACGTTTGTTGATCACAGACCAATAACTACGGATGTAAGTATCTTTCATGTTTAATACTTATAAATTAACTTATATTTTGATATTCATATTGATGTAAAATTTATGAATGGTTTGTATCTTAAGGAGGAGTTGCATAAACGTTTGTATGAGGCGCGTGCCAGATTACGAGGCTGACGAGGACCTTATTTACCTTGACATCGTCGGGGCGAAGAAGGTTCGACATTATGTCACCAATTGTTCTGGAAGTTGGAGGCTTCATTAAAGGGTTTTAGGGGCGCTTCTTCATCCTCCTAGTACGATATGACTCAGGTGACGGAACTCTAGACGCAACTCCAGACGCAGTGGGACCTACTCTGGGCGTAGTAGGAGGAAATCAAGGTCACGAGACGAGTTCAGTGAACGATGGAAGAGTTATACAAGCAGCCCGAGCTAGAGCGTCAAAAACTAGGGTTAGTTTAAGGTTTAATTTAAAATATTTCAAAAATTATGGTTGAATTATAATTAGTTAGATATTTAGGTTTGATTTCAAATATTAGGATTAGTTTTGGGTTTATTTATCAATTAATTCAAAATTTAGGGTTAAATTGTAAATACTTATATATTTGGGGTTGGTTTTAAAAATATTGATTATTGTTGGGTTTAATTAGAGAAACTAAGGTTATATTGTAATTATTTGGGTATTAGAATTTGATTTCAAAAATTAGGATTAGTTTACGATTTAGTTTGGAATATTTTAAAATTAGGGTTGAATTATAATTATTTAGATATTGGGTTTGATTTCAAAAATTAGGATTAATATGGGGTTCATTTACCAATTAATTCAAAATTTAGGGTTGAATTGTAAATATTTAGAGGCACACTCGCAGTTCTAGATGGATTGCAAGCAGTGGCTCTAGCGATAGGTTGAGGAGCGTATTAGGGAACGATGGTCACTTACGACATCAAAAATCAACTTGATTATATATGGTAAGAACGTAACGGAAGAGGTGAGAGATTCTAGGTCCCGGCAGGACGCCAACATGGTAATAACATATTTTTATGGTTGTGGAATTATGGAAACTAAGAATCTTAATATGGGAGTACTACCTTATTATGGATATTAAGTATAATTAGGAGATTTAATCCCACCTTATGAAGGAATGCTATTGGTTGGTGGAAAAGTCTCAATAATCTTATAAATAGGGGGTTCAAGCCCTTATTTCATAAGCTTGACAACTTCTACAACCTCTCATACTCTCAAATCTCAATCATACGCTCTAATGCTCACCTCTAAAGCCCTAAATCTCATGATCTCTAGGGCCCTTACATGCTCTTATTTCATAACTCCACCCCTCTCTCTATCATTGAGCTCATATTATTCTCTCATCTCTAATTATGTATCACGGAGCTTACATACTTTATGGCGAGCTCTTCTCTAGGAGACCTCCTTCGTGAGAAGATAGCTCTTATACAGGTGACGAGGACATTAGATTGGGAACACATCTCTGAACACGTCTCTTATCTCTTGTTAATACAAAGAGGACACGAGCCTCACTATTTACTCTACATTGAGTTTATCTCATATTTAAGCTCTTGCGCACGATTGAGTTGTCGCACATCTCTCTCGAATATTATCTGACTTAAGCATCGGAGGGCCTACGCCGGGGCCGCCCGGCTTGAGTTCTATTTTGCAGGTTATACAAGTCGCCAGGAGCCTTTTGGAGTTCTATCAGGTCACCAGGAGATTTTAGGAGGTCTGCCAGGTCGCTGATTTCATATTTGAGGTCAGTACATTCTATTTTTGAGGCACCAATCTTTTTGGTCGCATCAAGTGGCACCGTCTGTGGGAATACGAGGGACATCGATTCCTTGAGCAAAAGACGTGAGAATACATAACTTAATCGATCATGAAACCCTCAAAGATAAGTTCTAATTCTCTATGACTTTTAAAAACTGGTGGTGTGTTTTCTTATCATAATTGAGAATTCTTGTGTGGCAATTCATAAAGGTTGATGGGGTATTAATCATGCATGGAGTTGGATAGATTGGTCTTGTGATTCTTTCACATGTTTGGTAGAATGGACGATGGGGAATTAAGCACACAGGAAAAATTCTAATTGGCTTTATTTGATTCTATATGGTTTAAAATTATTGGGATATCCGTATGATTTATTTGATTCAATATGGTTTAATGGGGATATCCCTGTGGTTTATATGACCCTATGGGGTTTAATTCTTGACTGAATTGACTTATTTGAACTCTAATTGGCTTTATTTTGTATTGATCTTTGAGGGTTGGTTTATTTTGCTGCCCGAAGTCTACGGCGATAAGGTCGCGTGTCAACCAAACACAACAGGATCACCAATATTTAAGATAAGTTTTCTATTTAATTATAACTTTTGGATAATTATCCACGATAATACAATTTGTTAGGGGGGCGAATTAAACTTTTTACAACAATGGTTTTGAAAATTGGCCTGCCTCCAGCTCGCCTCACAGACTGGTGCAATTATATGAGTTTTGATGTACAGGTTCCTGGAGGATTATTGGGCCTGAAAGGTTAATTTAATAATTATGGGCGTAAGTAAGGGTTGCGATGCTCACATCCTACTTATCGATTATTTTTATGATCGTGTACTAACAGATTGAGGGCAGGACTACCTGTTTAGTTCGTATTAACTTTGGTTTTGTAGGGTTAATTTATGAGTTGCCCAACATCTAACTCAGAGATGATCAACTCAATACGAGGAGGTCGTCAATATATCAAGTCGCGCGTCCAAACATCAACAGAAAGGTGATAGTAGAATTTTGCTACCTGAAAGTAAAGAGGTCGCATAGTTGGATATTCGAGGAGAGGTAAATTTTCCTAAGACATCAATATGACTACGTATAAGGTAATCTCGTTTAAATCTCGTAAAAGGGAGGGTTTTATATTTCCTTCATCTACCTTACTTATCTCGAACCTTCGGGCGCCGGGCTGATGATGCTAAGCGCCACAGTTTTCGCCCATCTCCAAAAGCAAACTAACTCATTGCGCATCTTGGTCCACGGACTGGAACAAGCGCTCATCGGCCCTACTTTTTAATGGCAACGGCTCCCCTCGCATACCTCTTGCGCCATGACTACACTAAAATGACATTGTCTCTTATTAATGGCAAAGCGACGCTATTTTGCCAGCTACCAAATACTCTAAGGATACATACAGGTACATTGTTTACTCTCGCGACCTTAGTTTTGTTATCAGCAATGACCTTAGTCTGCGACCTCGCCTTTATTCTTACGATCTTAGCTATGATCTCAGTGAACTCATTACATAGAACAGATCATCTAAAGATTCTATGGTCCAATATGGTTTTTATGTTTAAAGCCCGACGCTTTCATTAGGTCAGTAATGGTTAAAGCCCGAAGCTTTCATTAGGTTAGTGATGGTTAAAGCCCGACGCTTTCATTAGGTCGGAGATGGTCAAGCCTCGACGCTTTCATTAGGTCGGCTTCCCTTTATATGGTCAAGCCTCGACGCTTTAATTAAGTCGTCTTCCCTTTATATGGTCACGCATCAACGCTTTCGTTAGGTCGGAGATGTTTTTAATGGATATGGGAATGGATGGTTTAGTGGAAGAGCATGTTTGACTTACATGTTTTCCCATGTCCTTGAGTATGTTTGGCTTACATATTCTAGGACATTTGGAAGAAGCATGTTTGATTTACATGTTTTCTCTAAGTTTTTTAGTATGTTTAATTTACATACTATTTATTTGGTTTTATGTAGTTTACTTGGTCTAGTGTGATTTATTTGGTCTTGTGTGATTTATTTGGTCTTTGGTGTGAAGGACATGTTTGATTTACATGTTCTTAATACCCTTTTTCTAATTATGTTTGATTTACATACTCTTTGCTGTAAAGCGCATGTTTAATTTACATGCTCTTTGCAGACTCAGTGCTTTTTATTCTGTTTGATTGATCTTGCGACCTATGTGCAAAACAGGTTTACTTAACATGCTAAACTGGTTGAAATACTTGGTTGCATTAACTTGGGGGGACTAAGTAGTTTTTAGTTACCTTTGGTTTACTTTCATTATGTTGATGCGACATGATTGAAATTATTCTGCTCTCATTCGAACATAGGGGACTAAGTAGTTTTCTTAGTCGTTTATGGTCAAGCTTTATTCATGTGATATGATTGTTTTGCTCGCATTATTTAAACTTGGGGGACTGAATGATTTTCTTGGTCATATGCGGTTTTATATAGTTCTGGTTTACTATTGTTACTGGCTTATTTCTACCTCGCCAACCCCTCGATTTTCCCTTCAGCTCGGCCTTCAACAACTCCTTGTTGATGAGCTATGCGACCTACTTCTTTCAGCTGTCTCTCCTTCTCCTGCATTATGTCTTCCAATTTCATCAAGCGACCCCACAGTCTAGTGTTTTCATACCTAAGTGTTTATAGCTAACTGTTGGCAACTTTCAGCTCTTCTTCACGAGTCGCCAGTTGACGATGAGCTTCATACAGCACTCCTTATGTCAAGGAAAGCCTTTGAGTTTACTTTTCTGCCTAAGCCGTCATCTCGTCAAATGCACAATTACGCAAGCGGAAGACTTAACACACGCACACATAATATTGCGCGAATGCATCCTCAACCTCATATACTATGCATCTGAGTCTTGCACTCTCATTATCTTTCTTGTGAAGTCCACTCGCCTATTTATACAAGTAGGGACACAACCGCTCTCGAGCCGCGCACTAGATAAAACTACCCCATTCCGCTGTTACTCATAATCACTCGGAACCTACATGCTCGCCATGAGGAATGGAGCCAAAAACTCAAGTCAGCTCGCTTGACATGAATCTCGTTTGTCTTGAACTTGACAACTACCTTCCTTCGTAAACCCGCCTTTCCAACCAACATATGTCGAAAGGACTCACATAACCGCCCATCGCTATTTAGCCAAACAGCTAGAATGTGCACAACTGCCCAGTCCCTTGCGCACCTCATCGAGTCTATCTCATAACCGTCCAATCAAGCCACCAACCATCTCTAACATAGCTCTTAATTACTCTCCTTCGATCCCCACGCAATACTATGCTTACTTATGAACTGGGTCGACCCAACCCTTGGTCGGGTTAAATTCCTGGATCGACTCGTGACCCATTCCCATGACTAGTGTTGTAGACTGTCAGCACCCCTCATGAGTAGGAATGGCAATTAGGGCCCGACCCGACCCAAGGCTTTTGGGGCGGGCCGGATGTTTTGCATGTAATTGTGGTATTTTTCTCGTATTTTTAATTAGAGTTTTATGTTGATTTTAGTAGTTTTTAATCGAGTTTCGTTAGGTTATTCATTTGTTTTCTCATTTTGTTATTTTTCGTGTTTCTTATTAATTTTATATTTAATTGGGTTAAATGGCTTCAATTAATTGGTGTTTTGATGTAATTCTTGGGTTTTGATATTCAAAATTCTCATTTAATAGGTGGCTTAATGATTTGAATTCAAGTTAAGGCATGGAGGCCAAAGCTCAAGCTAAGGCATGCCTAAATCGGTGCCAAGATCATGCTCCAAAATGGGCAAACATTCTGGAATGTTAGCCCATTTCCGTGCTCAACGACGCCCAAATCCGCGCCAAAGCATGGTGCAAGGCATGGCACGCAAGCCATGCCCATTTTAGCACCTGTCTCTTATACACATCTAGATGTGTATAAGAGACAGGCGCAAGGCATGGCACGCAAGCCATGCCCATTTTAGCACCTGTCTCTTATACACATCTAGATGTGTATAAGAGACAGGCCATGGCCGAGCCACCTCGAGTCATATTGATCCAAAATATGCCAAAAGGCTAGCCAAGTGGCTAGGAAGGTCAACACGGGTCAGTTTTGGTCAAACCCGGGAATTTCAAGCCTTAAAGCCCAATTAAACCTATTATAAATAGAACCTTACTCTCATTTTGTAAATTATCACTCTCTCCTCCCAACCCAAGCTTGGGTTTGAAATTAAAATTTCTCTCTCTAGTTCTTAGATTTTTAATTTCAAGCTTTGCCTTGGGTTTGTAAGCCTAAGACGAATTCAAGTACTCCCTTGGATTTTACTTTGTTGCAATTTAATTCAAGCTTGTTACTTCTTCCCTTTAATTCAACTAAGCTTTCTTTTATTTTCATGCTTGTTCTTTAATTTCCATGTTTGTTCTTCATTTTATGCTTTTTGCCTTAGCTCCTAGATTAGTTGTTGGATCTTGTGAATCGTCCATGGAGTCTAGATGAGTGACACGTTTAGATCATAGATCGAGTCTCGGATCATTTTTATTTCAAGTCTTTCACATGCTTTATTTTGGTTTTTATTTTCATGCATAGTTTTAGGCTGAATCTTAGATCTACACTTCGTTGCTTGTTATTTTCCATAAAGTTTTAAACTTTGATGTCAATTTTTATTGCTCTTTCTATTGATGCTTTCGGTTTTTGTTAATTTGCATTATTTGAGATTTTATGATCATGCAAGCATGGTTGTACTCTAAGCTATTCTAGTTGTACTTAGTGAAACTTTGCATTTTCTTGTTTGTTTTCATTCTTGCTTGCTATTTCAATTTCGACATACGCACGAGGCATCTGACAACTTGCATTTTACATTCCCTAGTTATTTTAATTTCATTTCCATTTATGTTTCAAGCTAAAAACACGTTTATTCACACAAACAATCAAAACTCGATAATATCGAGCCAATGAACCCTATACACCACTAAAAAATACAAAACACCCGACCCGACCCATTCATAGAACGGGGGCAGGGCAGACCCGATGATGAAACGGGGCGGGTCTGGGTATCCACTGTTGCCCCGCCCCGTGTATATATATATATATATATATATATATATATATATATATATATATATATATATAAAGAATGTGGAATTTATGTGGAGATAGATCCCTAATTCACACCCAATGCCCTAATTCGATTTCATCTCAACGCCGCTCTCACCCTTCACATTCTCCGTTGCTCCACCGCTCTCAACCTTCGTCTGCTCCCCCACTCCGCCGCTCTCAGCCTTCATTCACTCCGCCGCTCTCAGCCTTCATCTGCTCTTCCGCTCTCAGCCCTCAACCGCTCCGCCGCTCTCGCAATCTGACACCACCATTCCATATCTTGAAGAGACATTTTTGTAAGTCTTTCAAACTTTTACTCTTTCAATTTTCTTGTATCTATACTGAGAAATAACTGAAAGTTGCATAGGAAAGAGATGGTTCTTTCATTTCCTCTTTTTCTCTTTCTTTTTTTTTTGGTTAACAAAAATGAATAAAAATAAATTTATTTTAGTTGTTTTTTTAATTAAATAATTTATCTCTACCTTCAGATTAATTCTTAGCTATTACTTTGCTTGAGAGTTTTTAGCTAATGATGCATATCGTATTTCAAATCCAAAAACTACTGTCAGGTTGTCTCCATCAATGTGCAGCTGATTGTGCTATATCTGTTAGAACTTTTATGCTTGTGTTGGATAAGTGTAGACTAACTACATTTTTTATTTCTTAATTATTACCCTCTTGAAGGACAAAAATGTTTGTTTTTAATTGCTCTCTTGAAGGACAACAAATGTTTGCCCTTTCAAGTATACATACTCTGAATGTTTGTTTGTTAGATTGATTAGTCGAGGACCTTTTTGTAAGTTTTAAACTGCAAGAATAATCAACAGTAGCTTTTGAAAAGGAAGCTAATATAAGATCCTTTAAAATGCAAGCTTATGTAAAATAGTTTTAGGTACTTTAATCTTCAAAATAGTTCTTGTAGTGTTGTACTAATTACTAAATTATTGACTTGTATTGAGGTTGCTTTTTGCCAATACTATTTAGTCTTGGTTCATGTTTTTTTATAATGTCTAGTATTATATTCTTGGTCCATATTTCATGAGCACTTGGGAAAAAAGGTCCATTGATGAAGAAAAAAAATTAATATGATTTTATCTTTTTCTCGAACAGTGAGTAATTAAAAAAACAAAACATGTTAATCATTATTATTTGTTGCCATGAGGAGGAAAAATGAATCAAATGAGTATCCATTCATGCTGAAAATTTAAAGCAGAGAACTATTTAGCGGCCAACTTAGTGCAGAAGGTTTCAAATCAAACCCAAGCATGAGTACTAATTGTAACTATCACTTTATATCCAACAGTTTTTTATGATTCGAATGATGAGGAGAACGAGCCTCAGGTCTGTTAGTGTTCTTTTTATTTCCATCTTATATGTTTGTGATATATGATTAGCTCATTTGAATTTTCTTATTTTTTTAATAAATTTGTAGGAGTAATTTTGGAAAGACTTATCTATCTTGAATTGAGGGCTACCCAATTATCGACTGCGACTGATGCTCTTGTGGACTAATGATTGTGAATTTTAATATTTTATAATTTAGTAGATTGGTGTCTTTGAAACACTTAAGAAAATAATATGTTGTGTCTTTTAATTGGTATGTTTGTGCAGACTATAGACCACTTTAATTTTTATCTCTTAGTTGGTGTGTTTGTTGCTATCATTGGGAAAATGATTCAAAATTCTTGTTTCAATTAGTTTATTAGTTGGAGTGTTTGTTGTTATCATTGGAAAAATGATTCTTGGAAAGTTTATGTTGAATGTGCTCATTTCTACCAAAACAAAAAGGCAGGTGGGGCGGGGCAGGGCGCTGGGCAACATTCTTGGACCTGTGGCGGGGCACGGGCCAGGTTGGGTCCTTGGGGAAAGCACGCGGTCCAGGTCTGGGTATTCAACTACCCGCCCCGCCCCATTTCCATCCCTACTCATGAGCCATGACTGACACCCTCGGGTCACTATAGTGCTGGAGCTTCACAGATCCTAGAGAATATGTAAAGATCCATCGATAGACTCTGCCTGGCTGTACAGGCACTAGTACCTCCTCAGTTTTTCAATGTCTAGCTTCTTGCAAAACAAGACATAGGCATATACAAGGCAATCTCTCGACACAAATGCCTAGACACCTCTAAATGTGTGTCGATCTCCCTTCTCGTACGATCTCGCACCATGCCGACACTGTTTATCCTGCAGACTTGCCGACCTGCCGAGTTGTCGTGCAAAGGGTGTAACACTAGGTCGACAATGGTTTTTACGTTCTTAGTGTCATGAGCTGACAGATATCCAGGTAGGTAAACATGCAGGTTTTATATGAATTTATGAGGCGATCTCCCCTTTTAGAAGGAGTAATCTTTTTTATAGGGGGCGAGCTGTTTTGGGAGTGGTGAGCTCTCGTGTAGGAGTGGTAAGCTCTTATACGAGGGTGGCGAGCTCTCATCAAGTAACATGGTATTATGGCAGGTCGGTACTAAGTGGTAGCTCGGTATTGGAAGATGATCTCTTATGATTAACGCGATATTGGGCCCTACTGGGTTAATATGGTGTATGGTTTGAAATACTTTTTGGCTGACTTGTTTTAGGTCGGATGAATGAAATCTTTATTTTTATATTCTACCCGATTTCGTACCTCAATCAGCCAGCATATGGGGGACTAGCTGATACGACATCAAAAATTGACTTGATTATATATGGTAAGAACGTAACGGAAAGGGTGGAAGATTCTAGGTCCCGACAGGATGCCAACATGGTAATAACATGTTTTTATGGTTGTTGTGGAATTATAGAAACTAAGAATCTTAATATGGGAGTATTTTCTTATTATGGATATTGAGTATAATTAGGAGATTTAACCCCACCTTATGAAGAGATCATATCGGTTGGTGGACAAGTCTCAATAATCTTATAAATAGGGGGTTCAGGCCCTTATTTCATAAGTTTGGCAATTTCTACAACCTCTCATGCTCTCAAATCTCAATCATACGCTCTAATTCTCATCTCTGAGGCCCTAAATCCCATGATCTCTCAGGCCCTTACATGATCTTATTTCATAACTCCACCACTCTCTCTATCATGGAGCTCATATTATTCTACCATATCTAATTATTATGGATCACGGAGCTTACAGACTTTATGGCGAGCTCTCCTCTAGAATATCTCCTTCAGGAGAAGCGAGCTCTTATACAGGTGACGAGGACCCTAGATTGGGAACACGTCTCTTATTTCTTATCTCTTGTTCATACAAAGAGGACACAGACCTCACTATTTACTCTACATTGAGTTTATCTCATATTTTAAGCTCTTGCGCACTATTGAGCTTTGGCACATCTCTCTCGAACACTATCTCACTTAAGCATCGGAGGGCCTACGCCGGGGCTGCCTGACTTGAGTTCTGTTTTGCAGGTTATACAGGTCGCCAGAAGCCTTTTGGAGTTCTATCAGGTCGTCAGGATATTTTTTGAGGTTTGTCAGGTCGCTGATTTCATATTTGAGGTCAGTACCCTCTATTCTTGAGGCACCAATCTATTTGGTCGCATCAGTCACGATGGAAGCACAACCTCCTCCCCCCCCCCTCCCCCTCTTGCTGATTAGATTGATCTCGAGATGTTAGATTATTTTTGTACAATTCATTTTGAATTATTATTGTCGGATTTATTTGATTTTGATTCGTATTTATATTTATATAATTTATTTTGCATTTGCGTTTTCTTAAATAATTGTAAATAGACTGATGAACAAAAAACAAAACAAGTTCATTATTCCAATAAATAAAAATAATATTAAGAAAACTAAAAATACATTTACCGACGACTTTCATGTTCGTCGGTAAAATTAAATAGTATTTATTTATTTTTTATTTATATAATTAATTACCAACGGGCATCATCCGTCATCATTTCTTATTTATTAATTTAATTAATTACCGATGGGCGCAAATTCCGTCGGCATTATTTATTTATTTAATTAGCGTCGGGCTTAAAGTCCTTCGGTAAATTCAAAAAAAAGTTAGGAATCTCGACGGCAGCTTACCGGCGGTAAGCTGCCATCGTAAATCCGTCGGCATTTGCCGACGGGCCCATAAATCCATCGATAATTAAAACTACCGACAAAGGTTTCACCGACGGCTATTATCCGTCGGTAAGTGGTTTACCGACGGATATGGCCGTCAGCGAATCCGATTTTTTTGTAGTGCGAGCAGGAATAGGATGAGTGAGCCTGGCGGACCTGGTACTGGGATATCCAAGCACAGAGGTGGGTCTCGAACTGCGATTGATCATACACATCAGCTCGTAAGTAAATTTAAATGTGTTTGTAAATTTACCTCGTAAGTAATTAATTAGTTCATAATTATTGATAAATTAAAATATAATTTAAAAATTATATAAAGCGTGAGGATATGGGTAGGGAACCCATTGCATTCGAGCTTTTCTTGACTATGCACCAGAGACCCGACGACACATTCACTGATCCTGTATCACAACAGACTTTTGGTAGTATTTTATTTAGATGTAATATATATATGTATATATATATATATATACATATG
Organism: Phtheirospermum japonicum; assembly: GCA_014905375.1. Classification (NCBI taxonomy): domain Eukaryota; kingdom Viridiplantae; phylum Streptophyta; class Magnoliopsida; order Lamiales; family Orobanchaceae; genus Phtheirospermum; species Phtheirospermum japonicum. The sequence continues at coordinate 1,252,414 of BMAC01000030.1, read as the reverse complement.
TATATCTTTCATTTTTAATCCTCGTAACGGTAAATTATATATCAATCAAGTTATTACGGGAGGAGTATCTGAGACGTCTAGAAAAGAGACGTGCTTTATCACAGGATCCTACCGACATAACAAGGATGATATCTAGAGACCGTCGGGGTGAATAAGGGTCGCCGATTTGGCACGAAATGCTTATGAGGTCTTCTGGCTTCAAAGACTTCTAGAGGCGGTACCTCCCTTACTTCAGATAGCCGTGTCACGGAGCTCCAACCGCAGTTGCATACTTTTAGGAGTCAGGTCAAGGCAAACGAGAGGACACATTAAGAGCAACTCGAGGCGAACTAGCGGACACATCAGGAGCAGCTCTAGGAGATGTGTGAGGAGCTTGCTTGTGAATGGCTCGAGATGTAGGCGACTCTCCATCAGTAGATGATGGAGGAAGTTCCCACAACGATGAGAGCACGACGTCGGCGGCCTCCCTCTGATCTTCCCTCTGATTCTCCAGCAGATTTTCCAGTAGTCGTGTTAGGAATTGAATATTTAGTTAGAATACTTATATTTGATATTGTAAAATTTGAAGGTCTATGGATTTGAAAATAAGTATCAGTAAAACGATGTTGCTTTCGGTGTTACAATCACCGAAATTAACATCAAACAGTTTCAGAATAATAAACGGCAGTTTTAGAAAACTGATGTTGAGAACGATGTTAACAATATCGAAACCAACATCACACAGAGTTTAAAAACGTGTAGCGAAATAAATATTAAAAATCGAACACAGCAATTTAAAATCAGTTCACAAGTAAAAAATACTTGTGAACTTGGGTGTACAAACCCGAAAACTATATTACTTATCTTGTTCACGAACAATACAAAAAGATAAGAAGTAATATATGAAAACTAAAGTATCAAACACATGATATTAAACACTTGTCGCCTTGATGAAAAGATCTTATCCATTGGTTACGCAACTTTGAAGAACTTCTTGATCTCGGACAGTGGCTCCAAGTAGCTATCTTGCTTGTATTCTTCCTTAATGCTTTGCATGCGTCGCTCGTTCCTTGCTTTTCCGTGCGTCTCTTGTTGTTGAGTCCTTCTCAAAAAGTCGTGTATCGAAGGTGTGTTCTTCTCTTGGCTTTATCTTGTCTTAAATAGACAAGAGTCCTAGAGTCCTAAATTTGGTAGACAAGTTAAACAAGTCCTAAACACAATCTAGGAAACTAAATAAAATTTTAGACACAATCTAGGAAATAAATCTAGAATCCTAATTCTAGTTCCCTAACATATTTTGGGCCCAAGAAAGGCAAATAACGAAATAAGAAATTATTCCCAAAAATAAAATCCTCAACAATCTCCCCCTTTTGCCTTTCTGGACAAAATACCCAAGACGCATGAGAATGATCAAAAGACTAAAAACTCCCCCTGAATTAGAAACTCCCCAACATTATAAAATCCACCTAAATGAAGTAACCATTGTTTAAAACAAACAAAAACGAACCACATTCACAGCAGCGTCTTCAACATCTTCTCCCCCTTTTTGTTCTGAAAGCAAAAGGACCTTAATAAACGAGCTCCGAAGCGCCTGGTGCTGTGCAACCTGGTTATCAAACAAAGTAATCTGGGCTCAGACAACCAGAGCAGAAAAATGAACCATTTTGGTACTGATGTTGGGAATACCAGAACCAACACCAGACATGACACCAGCTCGAAGAGGCGCCTGGGTTCCTAAAGGCAATCAGATTCTGCTTCACGAAAACATCAATGGGGATTTGGCGCTCAACAATCATGCCTCGATTTTTAAATCCCAAGAATAGCTCTTCAGCTTCACTCGTCAAGAACCTCGTGGAGATTGGCTCCATGTCTTCAATCTCGACGGTTTGAGACGGAGCCTCATCAGATCTAGCAGAGTGGTTGGAGGCAGATAAAGGAATTTGTGCACTTGCAGATGAAACATATCAGAATTGGAGCTGGAAGGTCAAATCGGAACAACAGCGGGTGATGTTAGGTTTGGTGACACAACACCACGCTAGTACAAAAACTGTATTCTAGAACAGGCAAAAAAGTCAATCCAGAAGAGAATTTTAAATACTGTTCTGGATAGCGCTTTCTAGAACGGTATTTTAAAATACCGTTCTGGAATGAAGACTTCTCAGAATGGTTTTACAATACCGTTCTGGAAAGTAGATATTCCAGAACGGTTATGGAAAGACCGTTCTGGGTTATGAGTCAATTCAGAACGGTATTCGAATAACGTTCTGGAATGTGTACATTCCAGAACGGTTTTAAGAAAACCGTTCTCGAAATTATTTTCAAAATTTTCTACCGCGTGAATGAAATCTTATTGCCACCCATATTTTTACTTTTCAGAACGGTTTTTAAAATACCGTTCTGGAAAGTCTTTACAACTTAATTAGAATTTTCGGCCCTAATTTAATTAAAAAACCGTCCAACCCCTCTCTTTGGGAAGAAAGACAATTAATTAGAGTCTTCGTCCCTAATTGACAGAACCCTCCTACACTTTCTTCCCCAAACTCAAAGTCTCCAAACCGGAAAGTCATACAATCTCTCAAGGTCCTCGACGGCGGTTCAGACAACGGCGAATGGCCCCCAAAATCCACCGGCGATAGGCGTGGCGGGTTCAGTCGATGCAAATTCCATCCGCGACAGACAGCAAAGTTGGCAAGCAGCGTCTCTGCGCTTTCTTCGGCGTTGAAGTGGTGGCTCAACCGTGGTTCACGGAGGGCCATTAGGTGACAGACGATAGTCACAACGATTAGAACTGACTGGAGGTGGCGACTCGCGGTGAACTTCCGGCTACAATAGGCAGCGGCCTAGTTCAGTGGTGTGGCGGTGACAGGACGATGGGCGATGGTTTAGGTGATGGCGTGGACGATTCTGGCGGCATGGTTGACTGGAAAAGAAACGGCCGTTGATTGTGTATGGTGGGGTTTCTTTTGGGTTTTGTTTCGGAAGTAGTGATGGTATGGTGATTGGTTTTAGCCGGGATGTGGTGACTAGGAGGGCTGCCGAAATATTCGGCGCTACGGCCTCCGCTTCCATACTCTCCACTCACGTAGTTGAAGATGAAGTCTAATTCGGTTCTCCGATTGGTAGCGTCTTTTTGCCAGATTGACAAATTTCCCAGTAAATCTCTTGATCTCTGTTAACATACATTTTTATCGAATTTTTTCCCGGTAAATCTCCTGATTGTTATCTTATTAATTTGTTTAGAGCTTGATGATTCTTTTGTTAATGTTTGGGAGATTTACCAAATCATGTACCAACTGAAAAAGTTAATCTACATTGACATTCCTTTTTTCTTCATTTGTGGTCCTATAGATTTTAATTTGTGTAATATATTTTTATTGTTCAAATCTTGACACTTGATTCAATTTTTTTTTACACAGAGAGATAGTGCATTTGATTTGCAAAAGCATGATGGCCAGGAAACCCTGCTCCTGCGTGCCTATGGTTCTTCGTTTTTCACTCTTGGAATAAATATAAGGTTTTCTTGCTGCTCTGTCCTCACTTGTAAGTTTGCATATTAATATACTTTTGCATACTGTTGAAGTTTTTTTTTATGTATTTAGTTTTTTTTTTTAAAATAAAAATTAAATAAGCATCTCTGATCTTTTTTTTATTTTTTGTAAAGGCATTATTTGATCGTCTCAGCTGTCACGAATTGCTGGTAAATCTTATTGGTGTATGGTTCTTCAGGAATTATGCTCGAATCAATATTGATGATCTTCGTTTTCTTTTTTTTTCTTTTCTTATTCAAATTTTACATTTTTTGTAATTCTTGATCATCTTTTTTGCCACCATATTTTCTTGCAGTGTACAGAAAAGCTGAAGATATGAACTATCACTCTGGTTGCTTGCACGTCTTAGCTGATTCCATTCGCAGGTCTGAGAAACAGCTCACCTTTTTAATTGCTTTTGTACTTTCTGAGAAATAAGCAGATATTAATATGTTGCACGCCATTTTTGTTTCTCAATGCAGGGTTAATCCTGGCGTCCTGGTTTCTTAGGCTTGGGTAACTTGAATTGTCCTACAGGAGCTATTATTTTTATCAAGTTTTATTCTCCACGTCCCTTTTCTACTCCATCTTATTTTTTATTTTTAATTTATTTTTTTCCTGGTATTGTAGGGTTAAGAATGCTGAAGTGCTATGCTTGGGACTAGTTTCAGTCACGGTTTTTATGCTTTTCATGCCGCTTTTTAAAGCTACAGGTGGCGTTTTGCTACAGATGGCACCAATTAGTATCCCCTCTTCAGCTTTGAGCAAATGTTGGAGACGGGTAAAAGTCATTTCGAGTAAAATCAGTTTTTCTTTATAATTATTGAAATTTATTTATTTTTGGAAAAACAAAAGCAGTGTTTGTGTCTAAGGACTGGCGTTTGGGATTACATACGAGTCAATGTTAATGAATTAGTCGTCGAGGAACTAACGGTGCCTGAGTATCTGAAGTTTAAAGAAGAACTTGCGGATGGACCGTGAGTCGATATTTCTACTAATATTTAATTTGTACACATTTTTTCCCTTTTTTCTTTATTAAATTTAATGTTTTTATTTTTGAGCAAATTTTGGTTTTTGTGATGCTGCAGCTCGGACGACAGCTTTGTTCTGGAGCTGGATTTCGAACCGTTCACCACGTCATTTCTGAAGCCAACTCTGACCAAGTGTATTGGAAACTGAGTTGAGTTTCTTAATCGGCACCTCTCGGCGAAAATGTTTCATGACAGGGATAGCATGAGCCCGCTTCTTGATTTCATCAGGACCCACCACTATAAAGGCAAGGTGAGAATTTTGATACCATATAATCGACTACTTTGAGTTATGATAATATTTGTGTAGAGTTAAGTTACAAGAATTACCCCTGAGGTTTAAACCTAATTAAGAAAAGAAAATAATTTCAGTTATTTTGCAAAACTACAAATATGCAATTTGTAAAATGGAAATAAATTTCAAGGGGTATTCATAATTTTGAAAGATAGATGGTGTTTTTGTAATTTGACTGAATTTTAAGGTTACTTTGTAAAGACAAAAAAAAAAAGAAGTTTTTAAAAATTACAAAACCCCCCTTTAGTGCTTGTGTGTGAGTTCTATCCACATGCAGATTGGTTGGTGTCTTGAAATGATTATTTGGTGGTTGATTTACCTCATTTTTTGCTGAGTATAAACCAATTGGTTTTGTTTGAACTTATATGTTAGTGGTAAATTTTATACAGATCCATGGTATTATCTTGCATATTATATGAGAATTCTTGAATGCTCAATTTCCTAGATGCTGGACATTCTTGAAAGCAGTGTAAATGTTCCGAAAAACTAGATGCTTATTTAAGTTTCAGAAGTTTATACTGATATTTTTGACAGTATTGGTATGCCATTTTTCATACCAAAATTTTTGGTACGGTATAATCCAACCGTGCACGTGGTTGTTGTTAGAAGAGTTTTAGTGGTGTTGGTGTTGATATAAATCAACGGGTTCATTGGCTCGATATTATCGGAATTCGATTCAATTGAAGTATTCAATGTGTTTCAAGCTTGAAAGATAAAGGAAAAATGAAAATAAAATAATTAAAATAGCTAAACTATCCTAAGAATGAAAGTGCAAGTTGGTAGGATGCCTCGTCGGATGCCTCAAATAGAAAATGCAAAGCAATAAAGGAAATAAGCAAGAAAATGCAATGTTTCACCAAGTACAAGCATGCAAGCACAAGGTACAACTATGCATAAAATCCTAAATAATGCAAATTAACAAAAATTGAAAGCATGGATATAAAGGGCAAGAAAAGTTGACATGAAAGTTTAAAACTTTAAGGAAAATAACAAGCAACAAAGAGTAGATCTAAGATTTAACCTAAAACAAAGCATAAAAATAAAAATCAAAATAAAGCATAGCAAAAACTCAAAATCAAGATGATTCAAGAGCCGATCTATGATCAAGATGTGTCACTCATCTAGATTCCATAGCCAAATTATAAGTTTCATCATGAATTCAAGGTGCTAAGGCTAAAAGCATAACATGAAGAACAAGCATGAAAATGAAGAACAAGCATGGAATTAAAGCATAAAACATGAAATTGAAAGGAGACTTACTTGAATTAAGAAATGAAACAAGCTTGAATGTAAATTACATCAAAGTAACAATCCAAGGGAGTACTTGGATTCTTCTTAGGCTTACAAACCCAAGGCCAAGCATGAAAGTAAATCTAAAACTAGGAAAAGAAATTACATCAAAGTCTGAAATTGAATCTAAAACCTAAGAGAGAGAAATTAGATTTTAAAAACTAGAGAAAGGATTTTTTTTAATCCCAAACCCAAGCTTGGGTTGGGAAAAAATGAGAGGTTTTTTTTTTAAAATGAAAGAAGTCTCCTATTTATATTACATTTAATTGGGTTTAAATGGGCCAAAATAGCCTTAGAGGCTTAAAATTCTCGGGTTTGACCAAGTTTGACCCGGAGGCACCTTTCCTAGACCCTTGGCTAGCTTTTTGGCACATTTTGGCTCGATATGGCTCGAGATGGCTCGCATGCTAGATGTGGCTCGGCCATGGCCGAGCCTGGGCGCTGCTGGGCGCAGGTGGCCGGCATGTTGCGTGCGCAGAGCTTGTGGGCGTGGGGCGCTAGGGCTGGCGAGCGCCCAACTGGCGAGTGGGTTGGCGAGTGCCTGGGCGAGAAGTGTGGCAAGCGTCGTGGGCGGGTGTTGCGCGCAGCTTGCGGGCGGTCTCGGCAGATGTTGTCGGCAGCTTGTGGGCGCTGCGCGCGGGTGTGGGCGGGCCTGCCAGGCGCTGCTCGGACACTGGTTAACCCAGTGTGGGCAGCGCCACCCAGTGTGGGCAGCTTGGCGTGAATTTTGGCGAGTTGTGGCGCGAGTTGGCTAGTATTCCAGAATGTTTGGGCATTTTTGAGCCTCTTTTGGCTTGCCTTGGCTAGTACTTTTAGCCTTCAATGCCTTTACCTATAAAAATAGGAATTTTAAACATAAAAATCCAAAATTGCACCAAACCTCCAATTAATTGAAGCCATTTAACCCAATTAAATATAAAATTAACAAGAAACACACAAAAAAACAAGAAAACAAGAAAAACAACCTAAAAGCCTAACGAAAAACGACTCAAAACTACTAAAATTAACATAAAATCATAATTAAAAATATAAGGAAAAATGCAACAATTACATGCAAAACAACTACCCCACACTTATCGGTTTGTTCGTCCTCGAACAACGAAAAGAATCGAGAGTGTACACGCAATGAACATTGTGTAAAAAGAAAAATCCTTGTGCTTATCTTTATTAATAAGATGAAAATATCAACATCAACTCGTTATCGTCAAGCATTGCTCGTATTACTCTTTCTCAATTGCAAGCCAAAACGATGACTTCCTCTCAAGTGGTGTTTTGAGGGTGTTCGCTCAATTCGCTCAAGTGTTTAATATGGGACGTGTGTACGCTCGAGTCGGTCAATACATGCACCTTGTCAAGATTTCACAAATCGGACGCTCAAAATTGCTCGTAGTACATGACCAAAGAAGAATCGAAAGAGGTCTTTATTATGGGTTGTAATGTTGGCTCTTTGGTAAGGTATGGAACATTTGGATATAGTGGCTAAMMCACRATCAAACGTGATCAATAACACACAAAAATCCTAACTTATAAATCCCGAATCTTATAATCGCTTCACCTTTCCAAATTCACCAATCTTTCATTCGAAACCCTTTCATTCACCCACATTCCCGACTTTTTATTTCACAACACTTAGAAGCTTCTTGAATTTTCTTCTTTTTACTAAATTTAGCCCTTTTGAATTAGGCTTTTCACTTGAACGCACGCTTTATCACTTTTCGTGATTTGTGTTGGAGTATTATTCTTCTCTTTTTTTTTCTTTTTTTTTTGTATAAGCAACTCAAAACCCGAAGCCCACAATCGATTTCCCTCACATTTATCGTCAACTAACAACACACCCTCTCACCTTATAATTTGCAAAGATACAAGAGCTAAAATCGAGCTCGGCTAACAAGAAACGGGATAAAGGCTCAAGGGGGCTCGTTTGGGATTTTTAAGTAGTTTACATATATGAATATGGCCGGAACAAGGGTGATATATGTGCCTTGAGGTCATTTTCAAATTCAATCATGTACGAGCAAAGTTAAACCTCCTCAATGCAATTTCCTTAAAAATGCAAGCAAGCCGATAAATCACACAAGGCCACTCACTAGTTTGCACAGAATTTGGGAGAAAAATCAAAAGAGATTTTAGAGCTTTGAAAACTTTTCACGAGAAAATGTTGATTATATATATATATAGGCGGGTTTGGACGAAGCACAAAAATTCAACCCCTCACACAAGAGGCCATAAACATGCAAAAACTCGACAAGTAAACTATTCAAACTTCCAAGCACGTGGAGTTGTTCAAATATGTAATAAAGACACAAGCGACACAAAAATTGACTCAACCATGTAAAAGCGCAAGTAGTAAGCGTCGCTTCGCCAAGAATGCGTCACTTCGCCAAGGCTCGAGTTAAGAATGACAAAACATGCTTGTAAAAACCCGGACCCTAACCACCTACCCACCCCACACTTAAACCATGCATTATCCTTATCGCATTTTAATGAAATTCAAGTAAAAGGAGGGTGAATAGAAACTTCCTCAACCGAGCGAGTTAGGTCGAGCTCGGTGGAGTTCACCTAGGCATCTAAGCAATCCAAGCAAAAACAAGCATGGCTAGCTTCTCTCGGCTTCATGAACGCTACTAACTTATAAAATCGCCCAAGGTTGAAGTCGAAAAACCAAACCTACAAAAAAAAAAAAGAAAATCACACGAAATTAAAACTCAATATGTACACGAATAAATACAAAATATTTTTTTATTTTTCAATTTTTCAAATATTCTTGGATTTTTGAATTTTTGAATGTTTTTGGGTTTTTCAATAAAAGAAAGAAATGGAAAGAACTTGGGTTGCCTCCCAAGAAGCGCTTGTTTTACGTCATTAGCTCGAGGTACTCCCTTTTCGATCAAGGTGGAAAAATCACGGGAGGATCCACCAACACAATCTCCTCCTCGTCGGGAGGAATTGTGGTCTTGAAGTGGCCCGACACTTCATCTAAGATCCAATAGAAATATTGAGCAGCTAGTGTTCTAATCGGGCGAGTAGGCGTCGTCGTGGGTAGATCCTCGGGTGGAATTGTTGTTTTGAAGTGACCCGACGACTCATCCCAAAAACAAAAGGAGTAATGGCCGACTATCTTCTCCAACATGCGGTCAGGTGGCGGGGAAGGGAAATGATCGCTTTTGAAATCCACATTTAACCTCTTAGAATCGATCAACATCCTCCATCTCGTCGTAGCCCTCGTGTCCAATAACTTTCCCTTTTCTTCTTCAAAAACAAGCAAGCCGCTCGTCTTTGGTACCAAGTCAATGGGCTTCACCCACTCGCTTTTGGACATTACGAACATCAAGACCTCCAATAGCAACCTCCTCATCCCGACTCTCACCATATCTCCAAGACTCGAATTCAAAGTGCTAACTCCCTCAACCACTCCCGGTATCCAATCAATATCCCCCTTAAGAATTTTAAGCACGTCAACCAACCTCTCTTCCTTCTCTCGATCCGAATTTTCAAAGATGATAATTGGTTTAATGGCGCCGTTGCGACTCGGCTTGGTTAAGGCTTTCGATTTGGTTGTGGTTTCAATGTGTTTTTAGCTTCTTTGTTATTTGACGTTTTTATTTAGTATTCAAGGTTCTTATAGCTATGGTGGATACATTCCCAATATGGGAGGTCATGGTGAAAACCATGTTGGGAATGAGATGTATAATGGATTTGGCAACGTGGGAGGGCATGGTGCAAACCACGTTGCCAATGGTGGATTCGGCTATGGTCAACCCAACATGGGAGGGCATGGTGCAAACCATGTTGGGTCGAGCGGCTTCTTGGGTTCAAACGGTTCGTATGGAGGTTACGGAGCCCCTACTCCTAAAATTCCGAGAATGTATAACGGGGGCTTTGTTAATCCAAATGGGATCGTTGGTAACCAAAATCCGAATTCCTCTCCATATGGTGTCTATAGTGCCCCCACGCCTTATCCGAGTATATATAATGGTGGCTTTGAGAGTCCCGACTCGTATGGCGATTCTCGTTCTTCCAATTTCAATCAAGCCCCGAGTGGTGCCACTACTAAATCCCAAGCTCTCGAGGCCTATGATCGCTTTGGAGGTTTTATCTCCGATGCACCCCCCGTCCACACTATGAGAGACTTTAGTAGACCCTTTGTGGGGGGGTTTCCTCTTGAAGAGCCACAATCTCCTCCACCAACACATGAGGTGTTTCCCCCTTATCGTCCAAGGAGTTTGAGTTGGTTACGAAAATTGCGGCATTGAAGGCTCAAATCGCTCAAATGTCTAGCCCGGGACCGACTCCTCCTTGTGCGGGATCCGGTTTTCCTACTCCACCACCGCCTCACGATCCTCTTGTTACTTATCCCGTAGATCCACTACCTTCGCCCTCTCTTCCGGTCCCGTTCCTTGATAAGCGTGGGGTAGTGGACCTTACGGTCGTTTCTCCGTCGGAAGAAGATGTGCTTTCAGATCTGAGTGTTCTTCCTCCTCCTT
>BMAC01000030.1:1229338-1241786 GCA_014905375.1 Phtheirospermum japonicum | reverse complement strand
TGTTAGAAGAGTTTTATTTTAAATCCCCGGCAACGGCGCCATTTTATTAGAAGATTTTTATTTTAAATACCCGGCAATGGCGCCATTTTGTTTGAAGATTTTTAGTGGTGTTGATATAAATCAATGGGTTCATTGGCTCGATATTATCGGAATTCGATTCAATTGAAGTATTCAATGTGTTTCAAGCTTGAAAGATAAAGGAAAAATGAAAATAAAATAATTAAAATAGCTAAATCATCCTAAAAAATGAAAGTGCAAGTTGGTAGGATGCCTCGTCGGATGCCTCAAATAGAAAATGCAAAGCAATAAAGGAAATAAGCAAGAAAATGCAATGTTTCACCAAGTACAAGCATGCAAGCACAAGGTACAACTATGCATAAAATCCTAAATAATGCAAATTAACAAAAATTGAAAGCATGGATATAAAGGGCAAGAAAAGTTGACATGAAAGTTTAAAACTTTAAGGAAAATAACAAGCAACAAAGAGTAGATCTAAGATTTAACCTAAAACAAAGCATAAAAATAAAAATCAAAATAAAGCATAGCAAAAACTCAAAATCAAGATGATCCAAGAGCCGATCTATGATCTAGATGTGTCACTCATCTAGATTCCATAGCCAAATTCATAAGTTTCATCATGAATTCAAGGTGCTAAGGCTAAAAGCATAACATGAAGAACAAGCATGAAAATGAAGAACAAAGCATGGAATTAAAGCATAAAACATGAAATTGAAAGGATACTTACTTGAATTAAGAAATGAAACAAGCTTGAATGTAAATTGCATCAAAAGTAACAATCCAAGGGAGTACTTGGATTCTTCTTAGGCTTACAAAACCCAAGGCCAAGCATGAAAGTAAATCTAAAACTAGGAAAAGAAATTACATCAAAGCTTGAAATTGAATCTAAAACCTAAGAGAGAGAAATTAGATCTTAAAAACTAGAGAAAGGACTTTTTTAATCCCAAACCCAAGCTTGGGTTGGGAAAAAATGAGAGGTTTTTTTTTTTTACCAAATGAAAGAAGTCTCCTCTTTATATTACATTTAATTGGGTTTAAATGGGCCAAAATAGCCTTAGAGGCTTAAAATTCCGGGTTTGACCAAGTTTGACCCGGAGGCACTTTCCTAGACCCTTGGCTAGCTTTTTGGCACATTTTGGCTCGATATGGCTCGACCATGGCTCGATGTGGCTCGGCCATGGCCGAGCCTGGGCGCTGCTGGGCGCAGGTGGCCGGCATGTTGGCGCGTAGAGCTTGTGGCGTGGGGCGCTAGGGCTGGCGAGCGCCCAACTGGCGAGTGGGTTGGCGAGTGGCCTGGGCGAGAAGTGTGGCAAGCGCCGGGCGGGTGTTGCGCGCAGCTTGCGGGCGGTCTCGGCAGATGTTGTCGGCAGCTTGCGGGCGCTGCGCGCAGGTGTGGGCGGGCCTGTCAGGGCGCTGCTCGGACACTGGTTAAACCCAGTGTGGGCAGCGCCACCCCAGTGTGGGGCAGCTTGGCGTGAATTTTGGCGAGTTGTGGCGCGAGTTGGCTAGTATTCCAGAATGTTTGGGCATTTTTGAGCCTCTTTTGGCTTGCCTTGGCTAGTACTTTTAGCCTTCAATGCCTTTACCTATAAAAATAGGAATTTTAAATATAAAAATCCAAAATTGCACCAAACCTCCAATTAATTGAAGCCATTTAACCCAATTAAATATAAAATTAACAAGAAACACAAAAAAAAAAAAAAAACCAAGAAAAACAACCTAAAAGCCTAACAAAAAACGACTCAAAACTACTAAAACTAACATAAAATCATAATTAAAAACATAAGGAAAAATGCAACAATTACATGCAAAACAGTTGTTCTTGTTGTCACACGAATATTGATACTTGTCGTCCACCTAGATAATAATTATTCACCGTTCACAATTCAAATTCTTGTGGATAATTTTTTTTTTCTTACTAAAAAAGGATGATCAAGTCAAGCACGTTGGATTTTAGTAAAATCGGCCCTAACCTCTCCTTTGAGTTTGGAATTGCTAGGACTTTCCAATTTAACGCTTCTCTATAATCAAGCGTATGACCTCCTTCTCTGTCATTTTCTGTCGGCATTATCCGTTGTTTGTCGTCTGATATAGTCATGTAATGGAACCTAATCGAGAATTTCATCATGTTCTGTGATGAGTTTTGCTTTGCATGGCAACAGAATCACTCATTTTACGTAGCATATCTTTGATGTAACAGTCCTAATTCAATGGTTAAATATCAGCTCTCAAGAGAGATTTCTTACATGCCCTGATAAAGCTTGAACGCAATTCTTGCTTCATCGATGTTCAGAGGAGGCCAACCCTCTTTGTATTCGAATATTGCATACGAGTAGAAACCAGAATTTCCTCGCAGCATTATAAACCTAAAAAACATTTACTATAATTCACGACAGTCCTTTTTAGAAACAAAAATCAAAATAAAATATTTAAGTTTCCATTTATACACTAGACATACCTCTTGTCTATATTTAGGGGAAAACCATTTTCACAAAGGGAGGCGTTCCATGTTATTGTGAACGAAACTTCTATCTGATCTTTGGAATGTGCCATGATCCTGAAACTTGTGCTGTGGAGCCTGCACATAGACAGATTCAAAACTGAAATGTTTCAACAAATTCACATTCCGTATTTTAAATGTAATAAAATCTTGTTTCTTGAATTCAAAATAAATTCTCACGTGTCAAAAGAACTTCTGCCTTTCCCTGGCCTACTCCACACAATATCATAATACCTGCATTCACACGTTCGATGATATGATTGGTATGAAATTCTGTTTACACACTAACAACAATTAGTGAAGCCAACCATAGCTTTTATTTGACACATAGACAGTTTTTTGCTTACCCTCTTTTTGTTTCTTTATTCCGATATTCTAAGACATTTTTTACTCCTCCGTATGTTACTCCTGAGATCAAGCCTGTCGGCTTCGTTAATGTGAGTTTAACAATGCCATTGTCCATCACCACCTGAACAAGAAGAACTTTGAATTGAATTCGAGGTTGCATTCCCTTAATCATTTTTCTGTTTTCTTGTACAAAACAATGTAAAATACATAAAAATATGAACATGTGTTTTTTGGGTCATTTTTGCAAACAGATTAAAGGCAGTTTTATATGAAGGTAATCAACTGTAGGCTTACATGGTTATCCAATACATGCAGCTTAAGTGGAGGAGATGGGCCTTCATTGCTCTGTGGATTCAACCTGCATAAGTTCTCATTAGAATTATAATACTATCTATTCATATGCTTAGATTTCTTTCTATATTATGCAGTTGTTGACTTTATTTTTCTGGTACTGCACAAAATAGAACAAAACGAATATATTTTATTTATGGAGAATTTTCATTTTTTGTCCATTATATTATCGATTTTCTAAAAAACGTACGTGACATTTCCCACCATCAAAACATGTCCACTAACTTGGCAAATTTATCAAAAAGCATTAAATGATTTCCATGATTTATTTTTATTTTATATTAAATGCCTGTTCTGAAAAGCATTAAGACCATGTGCTTAAAACTCTTGAACTGTGTAGGTTTTGGACGCATTGGGAAACTAGTTTTACGCATAGCAACTTTCAGGGATGATATCGATGTGATGGCTGTTAACGATCCTTTTATTGATGCAAAATACATGGTCAGTCTACATGTTCACTGCATCTATATGATGATTATAGAGTAGCTTAACTTGAGAAATTAGTGTCATAAGCTCATTTATATTAATTACACGCTGAAGGTGCAACGTCAGATTTACTCTAGATTATTCATTCCAAGCATGGGGAACTTCATATTTAGTTTAAGGGATCAGTGAAACCCTCATACTCATTTACATTGTATGAATACAGTTAATAAATCATTTTTTGGGTTCATTTCTACCTTCTTCCATAGTAGAGTTGGGTTTAAACAAACAAGTAAAAAAAAGAAGAAGAAAGTCATTTCAACAATGAAAATCATTAACTGACTCTGTAATTGTGTGTGTGTGTTTGTGGTATGGGAGTGGAATATTTGTATTGGGGTGATAAAATAAATTAATTCTCTTTTTATCACAAATTCTGGAGTTGCCATTCTGTGAGATACTTTTCCTTGAGCACACACACTTGTTACCCAAGTTGAGATAGTGGAGTTTGTTAATTTCTTACGAGAAGTTCTTACGTTTTCATTTTGCAGGTAGTGGCATTTTATGAAGACGGTGAGCCAATAGTTGATGGTGAATCTGGAGATCTTAAGGTTTCATGAAGACTTTATTATTATTTTTTTTTTGATTTTATATAGTTGAATAAAAATATTATTGTATTAATATTAGTTTTAGTTTGATGTGTCTTAGATTTTATTGAAATTTGGTGATATAATCAATATAATCACAATATTTATTATTATTGATTTTGGTGTATTCCTGCTTTCATTTCATCTTTTTTTAATTTTCTAAACTTTTTAGAAGGTAACTATTGTAAAACCGTTCTAGTAAATGAAAGTGCGACTTTTTAGAACAGTATTTCAAAATACCGTTCTATAAAGAGAGACTTTTCAGAACAGAATTTTGAAATACCGTTCTGAAAAGTCGCGATTTCCAAAACGGTATTTCAAAATACCGTTCTGGAAAGTGCGACTTTTCAGAACGTTTTTTGAAAAAACCGTTCTGGAAAGTGGTGGATCAATATGGTATGGTACCATTCTAGAACAGAAAAACTATTTTGCAGAACGCCTTTTTTTTACCCTTCTAGAAAGTTTGTTAATCCAGAAGGGTAAAAAAAGGCGTTCTGGAAAGTACAGACTTTCTAGAACTATGACACTACAGAAGGCACAGAAAGGCGTTATGGATAGGCAGAACTACCCTTCTGGATTGGCAGTTTCTGCACTAGTGCCAGAACCAACATCGACTTTCTGGGCAGCTTTAGAACTTTTCTTCTTGGACTTTGGGTGGATTTCTCTTATCATCCAGACGCACTGTCTCTTTTCGATGAGGAGTAGTTGGCTTGGAGAACCTTGGCTTTGGTGTTTGATGAAGAGTTTGACATCCTGCAAGAGATTGGAAATAACTACAAGGACAAGATCGGGTGTCGTAGGCAGTAAATTTGAGAGAGAAAAAGAACTTCCCAATTTTGATAAAAAAGTATGCGGTAGAAGTAGGAAGAGGATAAACAAAGTAAAGTTAAAAAATAACTCCCCCACTCTCACAACTACTTCTTTTTCGACCCAAGATTTTTGTTTCCTTAAAACAAGCCCACTCTTTCTCAAAATAAGACACACGGTCTCTATACTTAAATAACCCACTATCTCTTATTTGGAGAATAAAAATCACAAATCTCAACTACAAACTAAAATCGAGATAGAACTAGATTTTTATAAACCATCACCATAGTTGAACAAAGCCTTTGTAAAGCAATTTTTCACTCACCAAATCAACCCCTTATTACCTGTCTAATCCTCCGATTTTAACACCACTGAAACACTTGGTTAGCAAGATTCAAAATAAGAATTAAGAGAATTCAAGAAAGATAAAAACACAAGCAACAGTACGCACAGCAAGAAGGCATCTTCCCAAAGTATGAATGTCCTATTTAATGCCTAAAACTGATGACCTAAAAAGGTTAAAACAATTCACATTATGGTTTTAGTGACTCGATTAGTGTTGCTTTTTATTACTGACAACATTATAACCAACATTGCCCCAGGTGAAGTCAATGAAAACTTACCCCTTAACCCAAGTTAATGACTACGTCAAAATCGCTCAAGAAAGTGAAATTTAAAGATTTGATCAATTTGTATCCAGATTTCTTCATCTTTTTAGAGATTTGAAGAGAAATAGCTTATCTTCGGCAATTGTTGTTAACACCTCTTGTTTTTAGACCTGGGAGAAAACCAGTTTCTGCGAGCAAGCTCCACAATCACCTAATTGAAGAGTTAGTCCTTTTGTCATCGCTTTTATTGCAATACAAGACCTTATCGCACTTTCAACCAGACTCAATGCATTTGGATTATGTATGAAACGAAAAATAAAAATGCATGAAAAATCATACAGATGTTGTGACTGACGTTGATATGGTGTGTCACAACATCACAAACCAACATTGGCTCAGACAATGCACATACCGAGATCTCTTCTCGAACGAGAGAAGGTCTCGAAATCTAATGTCTTTGTGAAGATGTCAACAAGCTGATTATCTGTTCCTATATGCTCAAGGCTAACTATCTTCCTCTCAACCAAGTCTCGAATAAAGTGGTACCTTATATCAATGTGTTTGATTCGAGAAAGCTGGACCGGGTTTTTCGAGATATCAATGGCACTGGAATTATCACAGAGCACAGTCAATGTTCTTCTATGTAGACCGTAGTCCTCTATCATTTGGTTCATCCACAAACTGCAATATACTAGCTGTAGAAAGAGAAATGTAATTCTGTTTTTTGCTATACCAAGATATAAGATTCTTAACATATTTGGACTCAGAAAGAAAAATACCATCATCCAGTTATTTAATTTGCAAACTAAGAAAGTAAGAGAGATTACCTTCCATGCTCATCTCGAATGTATCAGAAGTTTTCGTAATAAACTCACTTACCATCGATTCAATACGAGTGACTGGAGCAAACATCTTATCTGAATCTGAGTCTGATTTTGGATCAGCTTGAGTCGATGTTGGGTTTGATGTTGAGTTCCCAGAACCGTCATCAAAACCAACATCACAAATTTCTTCAATTTCAACACCTGCATCTTCGATTTGGTAGCAGTTGTCCGATGTCCTCTGACTAGTAAGAATACATGTATTGCCCTCGTCATAAACTTCACACTTTTCATGAGTGAACTTGACATTAAAACCACCATCGCACAGTTGGCTGATGCTTATCAAGTTCGCAGTTAAGCCTTCAACAAGTAACGCGGTCTTGAGCTTCTCAATACCAGGGACATGAAGAGTTCCTTGGCCAATGATTTGGCCATTTGCACCTCCACCATACTTCACCTTTTCTCCATGAAATTTGACAATATTCGATAGGAGATCTTCCGAGCCGGTCATGTGCTTAGAGCATCCACTATCGAAGTACCAAGCTCCAGGGATGTGAGACTTCAGAGAGGAATAGATCATGTTGCATTTGATATCGTTCTTTCTCACCCAGACCTGATTGACTCTGGTGTTGGTTTTGGTGTTGGGAACACAGAAACCATCACGGAAATTAACACTGAACTCAGCAGACAGTTTCGACCTTTTAAATTGATTTTGTTTCCCAATAAGCTTCCAGCAGTATGGTCGAATGTGACCAGGATCACCACATTGATGGCACACATATTGTATTCTTCTCCTTTTGCGGTGTTTAGTCGACTTCATTTTTTGACTTGCATCTGGCTTTGAACAGGTTTGTATCCAATCCCGTGTTTTGAACAATTCGTGATACTCGATTCCAGAATTATATCCAGCTTGATCTTGCCCTTGTTGAGGTTTGTGAGGGTTTCTTGGACCCTCTTCAACTCGGTCTTTACTCGTTCTAGATCATCATCCTTTTTGGTGAGGGATGACTCCAATCGGACAATTATATTGAGTTGATCATCCTTTTCCTTAGTCAATTTGTCCACCTCGATTCTATGATCCTTGACTTTGAGTACTTGTTTTCCCTAACTAGCATATAATTGTTCATACTCAATGCTCATCTTCTCGTACTCGTCAAGAGATCCATCAACCTCATCGTCATCTTCAATGTACTCTGTAGCAATCAAGCTCTTCTTCCTCAGAGTATCCATAGTACCTAGACAAATAAGGATCAGTACTTAAAAGGTTAAGTAACCCGCTCTAGATGCCAATTGTAAAATTTGAAGGTCTATGGATTTGAAAATAAGTATCAGTAAAACGATGTTGCTTTCGGTGTTTCAATCACCGAAACTAACATCAAACAGTTTCAAAATAATAAACGGCAGTTTTAGAAAACTGATGTTGAGAACGATGTTAACAACATCGAAACCAACATCACACAGAGTTTAAAAACGTGCAGTGGAATAAATATTAAAAATCGAACACATCAATTTAAAATCAGTTCACAAGTAAAAAATACTTGTAAACTTGGGTGTACAAATCCGAAAACTATATTACTTATCTTGTTCACGAACAATACAAAAAGATAAGAAGTAATATATGATACTAAAGCATCAAACACATGATATTAAATACTTTTCGCCTTGATGAAAAGATCTTCTCCATTGGTTACGCAACTTTGAAAAACTTCTTGATCTCGGACAGTGGCTCCAAGTAGCTATCTTGCTTGTATTCTTCCTTGATGCTTTGCATGCGTCGCTCGTTCCTTGCTTTTCTGTGCGTCTCTTGTTGCTGCGTAAAGTCATGTATGTAAGTGTATCGAAGGTGTGTTCTTCTCTTGGCTTTGTCTTGTCTTAAATAGACAAGAGTCCTAGAGTCCTAAACTTGGTAGACAGGTTAAACAAATCCTAAATACAATTTAGGAAACTAAATAAAATCTTAGATACAATCTAGGAAACAAATCTAGAGTCCTAATTCTAGTTACCTAATATATTTTGGGCCCAAGAAAAACAAATAACAAAATGGGTGCGGATATAGGCACCCCGAAAATTTATTAGTTGACCCCAATTAAAAAATATTTCACAAAAATACCAAAATTACCCTCAAACTATAAAAACCCCTAATTACGGTTCATCTTCTTCAGACTTTCACCACCACCCCGCCGACGTGGCCGCCGCCATCGCCCCTACTGCTGTCACCTCCATCGAAAGAGGGACCGTTGTCGTCTCTACTGATGTCACACTCTAAAACTGCTATAATTAAACCCACGCTCTCCTCACAAAAACTACCCACGCCTCCATTTCTCTTGTTAGGTTATTAAGGACCCATGACACTTTTCAAAATCTCAAAGAAAATTCATTTCTGAAACACAAACAGGAAACAAGCAGGTAAACGGACTTGATTCTATTTCTTTCTAAACTTTATTTTTTTCCAAACCAAATTCATTGTCCTACATGCCGATTTTCCCAAACCCTGAACTAGACCAACAATTGTTAATACAATTCGGCAGCCATCGAAACCCGTCTACTGGTTTCCAGTCACCACCTTAAAAACAATGGGTTGGTGGTAAATGAGACCAATGGAGCGAGTGGTCTAAAGCCAATTTGATGGCTACCCCTTTAAATTCTGGTCAAGCTAGTGTTTGTCTGGAAATTACATAAATATTCGTTGCCAATTATTTTCAACGTGTCGATTTTCTGTACCTCCTAATGAACAAAATGAGTACATGTATAATGGCTATAGGTGACGAAAAAAGGTCGATTCTCAGCTCAGGGTTCGAACATGGTTTTTTTTTCCCACACAATTCTGAAACCAATTTAGGAGGGTAAGTTTGTAAAAGGTGTAATTCCCCAAATTATTAAGTTATTAATTTTCGATACAGAAAATGCACCGAATTATTAAGTTATTGATCAAGTTTATGCATTCAAATGGTTCAGTTCCAGCAAGAAAAGGGTTTCTGCTTCTAAGAACAGTGCTCCTCAACTGGAGCCGATACCAGAAGAAGATTCAGACACAGCCCATCATCCACCACCCGACCAAAATCCAGGCAAATCCCGACCATGACGACGACGATGATAGTAGTAATGATGATGATGAGGAGTCTGACTTGTCTGAAAGAGAAGACCGATAGGTCTGATGGTGATGGTGATGATGTTGGTGCCTTGATTGATAATGGGCTGCCGCAGCCTATTCTTATTCTCATTGTGGCAATGGTTGTGCCACGAGTCAGAGATCCGAAGGAGATTCCTGCGCGTTTCAGAAACCGAATCGTAGGACTCAATCCTGTAATCATCCTTCACTTATATGGCTTTCCGAACCATTTCCCTTGCCCACTGAACAAGAGAGAGAATAGAAGTTTATATGCATTTTGTTTTATGAACGCCTAGTTGAAAATAACTTAACTTCCACCTTGAGGTTGTAAACCCTCTGCCAGTTGTCGGATAACTCCATTCCCATGCCCAATTTGCCAACTCCATCTCCAGGCCAATCCTCAATGCTCAGCCAATACAAATATGTGAAAAGACTTTGACAAACCAACATATTAGACGGAACCTGGAAATCCCGACAGTTCTCGTAGATCGAATGGTTGAAACTCTTCCTTGTATGGTTATACTGATGGTGACGGTGACTGATGGTGACCAGACCGATTGAGCTAGCCCCGAGTCGGCGTGCAGATGACACTGTCTTTACCCTACGATTACCCTATGACGGGACTTATGACGGGACTGGAGAAACATGATTTTAGAGCTGCATCTTCGTGACAATTCAGTTTTACGTTTTTTCCCACAACATTGTCTTTAACCTTGAAATTGACAATAATTAGTTCTTAAAATGTCGTTACATGTTGTGTATGATTTTCAATCTTACTTCTTAATAATTCATTCAATACTCTCTTGAAAGTACTAAATGAATTATTAAGAAGTAAAGATTGAAAATCATGATGTACTGACTTTTTAAGAACTAATTATTGACAACCTCAAATGTTAAAATTATTGATATTAAAGGTGTGGGAAAAATAAGAAGTAAAGATTGAAAATCATGATGTTACTGACTTTTTAAGAACTAATTATTGACAACCTCAAATGTTAAAATTATTGATATTAAGGTGTGGGGAAAAACGTAAAATTGAAATTGTCATGAAGATGCATCTCTAAATCATGCTTCCTTCAGTCTCGTCATAGGGTAAAAGACAGTGACAGGGCTCGATCGGTTGAGGGTCAGCATCGTTAGAGTGAAGACCATAAAAGGAAGAGGTTTCAACCATTCGTCTACGAGAGCTGCCTAGATTTCCATGTTTCCTTCTAATCTGTCGGTTTGTCAAAGTTTTTTCCGGTTTGTCAAAGTCTTTTCACATATTTGTATTGGCTGGCCTGGGGATGAAGTTGTCCGACAACTAGTAGAGGGTTTACAACCTAAAGGTGGAAGTTATTTTCAACTGGTGCTCATAAAAATAAACAATACTGAATTCAAGTTATTTTTAACTGGTGCTTATATACACAACAATAATGAATACTCTACGATGTGGAACTCTGCCATCATGTGTACCCACCCTGATCAAAATGCATACAAACTTCTATTCTCTCTCCTGCACAGTGGTGAGAGAAAATGGCTCGTCAAAAACCATATATAAGTGAAGAATGATTACAGGATTCAGTCATACGATTCAGTTTAGTTTTTGAGGCGTGCAGGAATCTCGAGATTCCTTCTGATCTCTAAGTCTTGGCACAATCTTTTGCCAGAATAAGAATAGGCCTGCGGCGGCCCATTATCATTCAAGGCCACACCGGTATGCCGATTTGATTTTCAAATTGTGTTTGGCTAGCTTTTTTAGCTTATAAGCTAATTCTTTTTTAAAAAAATCTTATAAGCTTATAAGTTATTTTAAAAAAATAGGGAACCCTAATTTATTTTTAAAAATAGAGTTTATTTTTAATTTTCTTTTAACTTTGACCATTTTAATTATAATGATATCATTCACTAATATTTTTATAAATTATTTTATCAAACACATCCCCATCTTATTTTTCAAAATAAAACTTAAAATCGTATAACCTCTTAAAACATCTTACATGATGTATAAAAAGGATATCAATATCATCAATTAATATTATGAAGGACCATTACATGACGTCCTTGCATAGGTGGTCTTTGACCCTTTTTATTGTAGTGCCAAATAAATTATTCTATTTTGAATAAACTGATTGATTATGGGAATTGAACAGTGAGTGTGATTCTCATGGCCAAATTAGAGCATATTTTCATTCTTGGATAGAATTCACTATATCTGTTAATATTGTTGACACATGGTTTATGTGTCAACTTTTGATTTATTTAAATTCTATGTAACATCTTTTGGTATTTTTGAAATTTTAATGTGGCATTCTCACATGAATTTTTCTTCAAAGCTTCATTTTGGTTATTTTTTTCCCCTTGGTATAAAATAACATTTTTTTTACTATTATATATATATTTTTAAATTTGATCTAGGGTTTTGTCACCCGGTTCGCTTCTTCTGCTGCTTCTTCTTGTTCTGTTGCTGCTGCTTTTGCTTTCACCTTCTTCTGCTTTCAAATTTTGAAATCCAACATGTTACTGTCAATATTTTTTAAAATAATTATCTTCCCTATTGATCATTCAATGATGAGTGTTTATTGATTTTTTTCAGATTTTTTCCCCCTGATACAAAATCTCTATTTTACACTTCTATTGAGAAGCACACATTAAGATCGATTCAGATCTTAATAAACAAATCTTCGAACTAAATTTTACTAAAAAAAATCTTTAATTTTTTCATATCTGAAAAACTTGTGATTTATTTTCCAGAAATTATTCTTGTTATTGTTTCTGCAAATCAGCCATGTTCAGGTATTATATCCAAGAGAATTCAAATAATTTTTTTTTTGTTCTTC
>BMAC01000030.1:1184405-1229313 GCA_014905375.1 Phtheirospermum japonicum | reverse complement strand
ATCTCCGCCACCACCACAAACCCACAACAACTACCTGCCACTGCCACGCTGACGCATGAGAAATTTCTGCACTCACGGCCATCACCACCTGCCTTCTCAGTCGGCCGAAATTTTCACCATAGCCGCAAACATAATATTTGGCCGATAACCCCATCCCTGCGTCAAAGCTGGAGCAGTCGTTGCTGATGCCGCCATAGTCAAAGTCGCAGCAGGAACAGCCGTCATCCCTCTTTCGATGGAGGTGACAGCAGTAGGGGCGGCGGCGGCGACGGCAGGAGGTGGTGGTAGAGGACCGAAGAAGAAAGTGTAGTTTTGGAGTGTGTATAATTTGAGGGTAATTTTGGTATTTTTGTGAAATATTTTTTAATTGTGGTGAACTAATAAATTTTCGTGGTGCGTATATCCGCACCCTAACAAAATAAGGAATTATTCTCAAGAAAAAAATCCTCAACAAATATTTTATTTTAAACTGTATACATTATAGGATGTATTAATTAATTAAATTTCATATTTAATTTTAAATTTTTTGGGATTTTCAAATTATGTTTCGTATTTGATTTTTATAATTTGTGACACAAGTACATGTAAATAAAATAAAATAAAAATAAAATGTTGACGGCAAGGAGCGATCAACAAAGTTCTGAGGACGTTGACGGGTACAACCGTCAGCAAAATTCTGAGATTGCTGACAGGTGTTTTTGCCCGTCAACATATGCTGACATCCATCGAACCCATCAGCAAATTCTGACGGGTGGCCGAAAGGCGACTATGATCAGTAAAGATTGAAAATCATGATGTACTGACTTTTTAAGAACTAATTATTGACAACCTCAAATGTTAAAATTATTGATATTAAGGTGTGGGAAAAACGTAAAATTGAATTGTCATGAAGATGCATCTCTAAATCATGTTCCTTCAGTCTCGTCATAGGGTAAAGACAGTGACAGGCTCGATCGGTTGAGGGTCAGCATCGTTAGAGTGAAGAACCATAAAAGGAAGAGGTTCAACCATTCGTCTACGAGAGCTGCCTAGATTTCCATGTTCCTTCTAATCTGTCGGTTTGTCAAAGTTTTTTCGGTTTGTCAAAGTCTTTTCACATATTTGTATTGGCTGGCCTGGGGATGAAGTTGTCCGACAACTAGTAGAGGGTTTACAACCTAAAGGTGGAAGTTATTTTCAACTGGGTGCTCATAAAATAACAATACTGAATTCAAGTTATTTTTAACTGGGTGCTTATATAACAACAATAATGAATACTCTACGATGTGGAACTCTGCCATCATGTGTACCCACCCTGATCAAAATGCATACAAACTTCTATTCTCTCTCCTGCACAGTGGTGAGAGAAATGGCTCGTCAAAACCATATATAAGTGAAGAATGATTACAGGATTCAGTCATACGATTCAGTTTAGTTTTTGAGGCGTGCAGGAATCTCGAGATTCCTTCTGATCTCTAAGTCTTGCACAATCTTTGCCAGAATAAGAATAGGCTGCGGCGGCCCATTATCATTCAAGGCACCACCGGTATGCCGATTTGATTTTCAAATTGTGTTTGGCTAGCTTTTTAGCTTATAAGCTAATTCTTTTTTAAAAAATCTTATAAGCTTATAAGTTATTTTAAAAAAATAGGGAACCTAATTTATTTTTAAAAATAGAGTTTATTTTTAATTTTCTTTTAACTTTGACCATTTTAATTATAATGATATCATCACTAATATTTTATAAATTATTTTATCCAAACACATCCCCATCTTATTTTTCAAAATAAAACTTAAAATCGTATAACCTCTTAAAACATCTTACATGATGTATAAAAAGGATATCAATATCATCAATTAATATTATGAAGGACCATTACATGACGTCCTTGCATAGGTGGTCTTTGACCCTTTTTATTGTAGTGCCAAATAATTATTCTATTTTGAATAAACTGATTGATTATGGGAATTGAACAGTGAGTGTGATTCTCATGGCCAAATTAGAGCATATTTTCATTCTTGGATAGAATTCACTATATCTGTTAATATTGTTGACACATGGTTTATGTGTCAACTTTTGATTTATTTAAATTCTATGTAACATCTTTTGGTATTTTGAAATTTTAATGTGGCATTCTCACATGATTTTTCTTCAAAGCTTCATTTTGGTTATTTTTTTCCCCTTGGTATAAAATAACATTTTTTTTACTATTATATATATATTTTTAAATTTGATCTAGGGTTTTGTCACCCGGTTCGCTTCTTCTGCTGCTTCTTCTTGTTCTGTTGCTGCTGCTTTTGCTTTCACCTTCTTCTGCTTTCAAATTTGAAATCCAACATGTTACTGTCAATATTTTTTAAAATAATTATCTTCCCTATTGATCATTCAATGATGAGTGTTTATTGATTTTTTTCAGATTTTTTCCCCCTGATACAAAATCTCTATTTTACACTTCTATTGAGAAGCACACATTAAGATCGATTCAGATCTTAATAAACAAATCTTCGAACTAAATTTTACTAAAAAAAATCTTTAATTTTTTCATATCTGAAAAACTTGTGATTTATTTTCCAGAAATTATTCTTGTTATTGTTCTGCAAATCAGCCATGTTCAGGTATTATATCCAAGAGAATTCAAATAATTTTTTTTTTGTTCTTCCCAAATTTTGGATATCATATTTCTTATTTTGGATCACATATTTGTTTTTCGATCTAATTATATTTCTTATTTTGGAGTACATAGTACGTTTTTCGATATATAGAAACACGAGACGGCCTTTTCGCGCTGGTCGAGAGCTAGAACAAGGGTTGCCAAGGTAGATTTTGATTAAATTTATTATTTGATTCTTTAAAAAAAATGTATTGTTTTAGGTGAGTGGTTGAATTAGTTTAATTTAATTTCCGTTGCAGGTAGGAAAAGGGTTATCAGAAAACGGCAAAGTTGAGAAACTTGCTTTACAACATTATCTCGAAGCAGTAAGTATATCTTTAATTATAATTTTTCAAGTATATTCTTAGTACTGATTGGATTTTAATTTATGTCAGCGGATCGATCCGCGTCATTGTTATAGACACAATTTACATTTCTATTATATGAATTGGTTGAATTTTCAAAGCAAAGAGCCGTTCTTCTACTTGTATCATCTGTGATTAAGATCTAAGAAAAAAATGAAATGTTTATTTTCTTACATTTTTTTTAATTGCATGATACTAATATTTAATGTCTACAAAAATTGAGCAGGCTAGACATAGGAGAAGGAAAAGAATTTAGTCTAACAGAAAAGGAGTCGATTGGATGCACTTAATTTAGAGATCTTGGTAACTTTATGTTTTTTTTTGTTATTTTGTTCGTCGTCGTCCAAGGGCGTTCCAGGAATTTTGTAGCTAGAAATAGCGGGTTTCGGGAGAAGTATAAAATAGTTGCAATGATTTAACATTTCTATTGATATATATATATTTTTTTTTTAAAATCAAGATTTTTCATCTTTATACTCCAAATTACAAATTGACAACAATGAACAACAACATAATTTCATTTTTTATTGATATAAATTAAGAATTAACCGATAATCCACACATGATTATCTTTATCATGGTATAAGAACAAAGCAGTGTCAGTTATTTTTGGGTCACTTTTCCAAAAAAATGGTTTCATTTCTTTAAATTGAATTTGGAGATCTGCGTAATTTTTGGTTTCTTTCATCGTCCGAGGGCAATTCAGGAATTATTAGCAAGTGGTGAAATTAAAATTGATTAAGTGACGGGGATTCCGGAGATGATGTATAAAATAGCTGCAATGATTTAGCAATTTTTATTGATATAGAAAAAAGATTTAGCATCTTTATCATACACAGGTTTATGCTGATGTTATCCTGCTTTTTTTTTTTGTTTGCATGCGATCTGATTTTGTTTTAAATATACTGCCATCATGCTTCGATATTTATTTTTTCTCAATTATGTAATTGTTGAAATATGTATTTACACTTTTTTTTTATTGGGGAAAAAATTATGAATTTTAATTCGTTATATTAAAACTCTCTCTCTCTCTGATTTGCCAATTGATTTTGTGTAATTTGGTTATCAGGTGGACTTTTGCATTGGTCATGGTCTACTTCGCAGTATGTAGTCTTATTTCTAATCCACCATGTTGTCAATGGATCTGATTTAGAAATATGCAATTAATTTAACATTTTTTTAAGAATATATATGGACTTTGTTTGAATATTATTAAATTGTTCAAGTGTATCTTGGTACCATCGCGTCTATAAGGGGACGTGTGAGGAAACCCATTCAAATTGGGGAGAAATATAAATTTTAAAAAAAAGAATTCTGAAGAAGAGACTATTATTGAACAGTAACATCACCTTGGGTTTCTGGAATGTCTTTTGTAAGTTGTTTATCAAGTGAACTATAATGTAAAGTATAGGCTGTAATAATAGATTCAAAATATTTTGATTAATGCTCGACATATATGTTGTTAACAGATATGTGCAAGCGCGGTTGTGCTTACGGACATTGTGTATTGGTGTCTTTTGCTCCCATTCATGACAGGTGGAAATTCACAGCACACCCTAATGAGTATTCATCCTGTCCCCCATCTCTGAATATAGCCTCTATTTACTTCAACAATGTTGTTTGTATAATATCCATGGATTGAGCTATTTGATATTCTTGACATAATCTAAATTTTCGTTTATGTTGATATAATGCAGATCATTGGATGCATGCATTTAGTAAATGCCATTTTTCATATCTTCTACGTTAAGAGTATTGCTAGAGTTAGGAGGTTATCTTTGAGCGGGTTGCTTCTTTACAAACTACGCATGGCCGATCAATTGTTTGTGCAATGGCCACAGCTCAAGAGTATCCTGGGGCTAATTATGTTGGTCGTCTTATGTAATGGCTCGATTCTTGCTCCTTCAGTGAGACAGAAATCAAGGAAAATAGGGTGGATATTTTTCTAGATCCGCAACTTCATTTTCGAGAAGTATATAAAGAGTATTTCTTGAATGTAATTTTCTTTATTTGCTCACATTAATTTATTTTATTTATTAATGGGAAAAAAATTCTTTGCCACCTGTACTTGTAGCGTTTTTATGGTTTGCAACCTAATTTTTTTTTGTTGTTATTAACAACCCAAAGTATGCGGGTTTTGCTCTTTGCAACCTTCAGGCTATTTTTCATTCAAAAAATGGTTGAATCGAATCACGTAAACCTCATGCCTCATCACCAATTATTATGTTGGGCAATGTTTTCATGTTTTTGGAATAAGCCATGAGGTTTACGTACTTCGATTCAACCATTTTTTGAATGAAAAATAGCTTGAAGGTGGCAAAGAACAAAACTCGCGAACTTTGGGTTGTTAATAACAATAAAAAAAATATTAGGTTGCAAACCATAAAAACATTACAAGTACAGGTGGCAAAGAGTTTTTTTCCCTTTATTAATCTATTGTGCAAGATATTTGGTCAAAGATGAGAGTGTTATATTTGGTCAATGTCTTCTATTATTACTTGAGATTTTTCCAAAAATACAACATTCGCACAAAAATAAATCCTTTAATAGTAACCAATTAGGCTCCTAAAAATGTTAACAATGTTATTTTTTTTTCTTGAAGATTAATTTTACCATCTATTAATCAACTGAATTATATACATATTTTGATGATTATTATATTTTTGTAGTCTTGAGAGTAGTTTTTCAATTATTATAATGTTCCCTTTATCCTGAATACGAGATATCAAAGTCTCCCCAATATATATATAATGATTAAGGGTTTCAAAGATATATACAACTAATTACATTCAAATCACACTACCCTCATAATTACTACACATTTGTCAATTGAATTATAAATGGAAAAACTTATTTAACGTGATTAATTATGTTACCAAATATATATTAATTCATAAAATCAAAAACTTATAATCCTCATAATTATCACATTTCCATTTATAATTTGACATTCTATTTATAAATATTATAGTATCCATATACATATATACGTTTATATACATATATATATATATATATACACACACACATACGTATAAATAGAAAAATATATTAAACACAATTAATTATATAACCAAATACATAATTAGTAAGAATAGAGTTCTCACAAATTTGTTTTGGTAATTGAATTGTAAGTGGAAAAATATATTTAATTATGTTACCAGATATATTATTATATTATATAATTTCACACAATCTACGTAATCTTATAATTATTATAGTATCCATATACATATAAACGATTATATATATATAACATTTATAATATTTTGTCTAAATTATCTGTTTCTCTTTGTTTGAATTTATTTCAATAAACATGTTGGTTTTCTAATATAGACATGAACAAATTTTAACAAATTTTGTCTAATTGAGCCCATTTGAACTTATTGAGAATTAAGAGACGTAAATGGTTCAAGTTTATTTGTTTCAATGTAAAATATA
This sequence comes from Phtheirospermum japonicum, assembly GCA_014905375.1. NCBI lineage: Eukaryota > Viridiplantae > Streptophyta > Magnoliopsida > Lamiales > Orobanchaceae > Phtheirospermum > Phtheirospermum japonicum. The sequence goes on along the minus strand of BMAC01000030.1, from coordinate 1,222,877 downwards.
AAATAAAATAGTAAATGTAGTATACAATGAGTTTTTCTCAAAATCTAAGGTGAATAATAATTCAACATTTGAACTTGATAAATTATTTCTCGATATTAGTATATTAATAATATCGTGTATAAAGTAGATTTTCAAAATTTAAAATAAACATTATTTTTTCACTTTGTATTTAATATCTACTTTTTGAACTTATTTTTAAAATAAATATTATATTTTTTTTATTAATATCCGCGTAATCGCGGGTGTCTACACTAAATAAAAGTTAAGCCGTCAACTATTTTCTAGAGGCACCTGTCCTCGTTCATGTATTGCTTATTGTTTTTTTAATTATCTTAAGACAAAAAGCTTCCCTATTAATTAAGAGGTAACTATCAAGATTTCATGAGCGCATACGTTAGCTCCTATGTTTTGCTGATCAGGGCACATACGTTATTAGCCCTCTTAAAGAATAAAAAAAGAATCCAAGTAGAAAACTAATATCCCATGTCCTATGATTTGGGCGCATACGTTAGCCCCCTTAAAATAAGGAGAAAAATATCCACGTAGAAAACTAAAATCCACCTTGACTTCATGATTGATCCTCGAGGCAAACTATATTATGACCAAGTACATTGAACAAATCTCAAACGTTAATATTTTCATTCGGGTTTCATTTGTTATTCAGTGTACATATATGTATTTTTTATACGAATGTATATACTAATTTTTTAAGGTACACATTACCTACTCAGTGACCTAATTATATTCTATTCTACTTCTATAGTCATATATGACTCTGAATAAGATGATTTTAGATATAATTATTTACTAATTTAACATTATTGTGTGTAATTATACGTGACTTATAAAAATACTTATGGTAATTACACAATCTTAAATATAAAAAATCAAACAACATAGTATTCTCAACATGTGCTTTGTACCGATATTTAATTATTATTATTATTATTAAAAAAATTATATTTTAATATTTAAATTAAATTCGTTAATAATTTTATTTACCTACTTAGAAATTTAAAAGATGTCACGATCTCAAACTGTGTATAATCTATATTTATTAATTATTATAAATACTTTTATATTTTAATATTTTGATTCAATTCGTAAATAACTTTATTTACATACTTTTAAAAATTCAAAGATATCATATTCTCAAATCGTGTTGCATTGTATCGGTGTCTAATAAATATTTATTAATTATTATGATATTATTTATATATTAATGATTAAATTGAATTAATTAATAATATTTAGTTACATAGTTATATTATTGCAAATAACTCGTAATTTACTCATATATAAAATTATAAATTATAAAAATAAAACTATTTTAACTTTTATCACAAGTACTACTTATTTAAATTATTTTAATAATTATATTTTTGTAATTAATATTATTTTATATGTATTTTGTCATTTAATTAAGATAACTAATTTGTATTTTCTCCAAACTATACACGATTTATTTATATTTTTATATTAGGATAATAAAAAAAAAATATTGAATTAGGCAAAATATAAAAAAAATTATTAAATTAAACAAAATATAATAAAAGTATAATATTAAATTAGGTAAATATTAGGATGGAACGACTTATATTAACAGATAAGGTTTTTTTTATTTGTCACACGAAATGTGAAAAACATACACATAGATCAGTAGGATTATATATATATATATATATATATATATATATATATATAGACACACACACACCCCTCTTCATCTCTCACACCTATATAAACCATATAAATAACCTTCCACCTTTCGTGGCAAAGAAAAAGAAACACAAACAATATACCATTGGTTTATTTATGTTATTTTCCCCTTTCATTGTTGAAACCTATAACAGCCTATTTAACAATAACAAAACAAAAGGTTGATTCAAGCCTACAAAGAGAAAAAGAAAATGGATGCAAGTGAAAGCTTTAGGGCTAACAGCTCAAATGTATGGAGAAATACAGGCATTGAGGTGTTTTCAAGGTCGGCGCGCGAAGAAGACGATGAAGAGGCCTTGAAATGGGCAGCCCTCGAAAAGCTGCCAACTTTTGACCGTCTTCGAAAAGGGCTGTTGTTCGGATCGAGAGGCGCCAACGAAATCAACATCCAAGATCTCGGGTTTCAGGATAAGAGGAGCTTGGTTGAGAGATTGGTCAATACAGTTGAAGATGATAATGAGAAGTTCTTGCGAAAGCTAAGGAATAGAATAGATAGGTATACATATATATAGAGTTTTTATTTTGGTTTTTTACATTTAAAGATATATTAATGTGTGCACGTGTTGTTAAATTGGCAGAGTTGGAATTGATATTCCAACAATCGAAGTGAGGTTTGAGCATCTGAATGTTGAAGCAGAAGCTCGTAGTGCAAGTAGGGCTTTGCCTACTTTTGTCAACTTCAATATCAACATGGTTGAGGTAATATGGAACTTCTTGGGTTTTGTAGTAATTATCCAAACTCTAGGGGCAGCATAGTAATAAGTAATATAATTCTGTTATTATACTAATAAAAATATTGTAGGATATCTTGAACACACTCCATATACTCCCAAGTAGAAAGAAGCCTTTTAGCATCCTCAAGGACGTGAGCGGAATAATAAAACCAGGCAGGATGGTTTTGCTTTTAGGTCCTCCAAGTTCTGGAAAATCAACACTTTTGCTCGCCCTGGCCGGAAAACTTGACCCGTCTCTCAAAGTAAATAAAAATCATATTATTTGAATGATTTCTATATATCATGACGAATTTAATATAGAATAATTAACATAAAAAATACATATATTGTAGACATCCGGGAGGGTGACATACAATGGACATGGAATGGATGAGTTTGTACCCCAGAAAACGGCAGCGTACATCAGTCAGTATGATTTGCATATCGGAGAAATGACAGTTAGAGAGACTTTGGCCTTTTCAGCCAGATGCCAGGGTGTTGGCTCACGATACGGTACGGTTCCTGCAATTACTAATTATTATATTCAATTCAAATAATAATACTAGTCATAACAGTTGGATATGTGACACTTAAATTCTAACCATGATGATTCTTGAATTCTAATAACTGTTGTTAGTTCTAAATTGATAAACAGAGATGCTGGCAGAATTGTCAAGGAGAGAAAAGGCAGCAAATATCAAACCAGATCCTGATCTTGATATCTACATGAAGGTAATAATAATACACAATTATATTAAGAAATTACACCAAGAAAAAAAAAAAAAAAAAGTCTTCATTTTAGGAAAGCAAACAGCTTTGTGTCTTATTTTAATGTCTCTATGCATTATTTAAATGGAATCTACTCCCTTCTTTTTGACCTGTGTTTATTGCTCAAAATCGCCGAAATGAGTGTTTTTTTTTTCTTTTTTTCGTCACATATAATAATTTAAAGTAAAAAGTCAATATTTTTATCATTTAAATAAATTAATAATTACCTGGATTACACTAAATTCTCAATATCTAGTGGATTCTTATTGATTTCATTAAACGATAAATTTTTATAGAATTTTATAGTTAAAAATACAATTACATAATTCCTACCAAATTCTTGACTCATATTTCAAAATTTTATGTAATTCACCTGTGTTTTTTTTCATATTTAGATAATAACTATATATATTAAATATAATAATATTATTTATGACTTTATTATTAAAATAATTATTCATTTTATTTTTTCTTTTTCTAATTTTTTAAAAATGAAATATAATCATTGTATAAGAAAAAAAATGTTAATGGACGAGATATGTGAAATTATTATAACTTACAAATGAGCAAGAAATATCTATTTGAGCTCGCGGTTTTTTAGATATCATCGCAATGCAATATAATATAATATGATATGACAATTATTATTACATTAATATGATATTTCGTGATTTGTTTGTTTTTCTAAATTATTTTCTTATTTATTGAGTAGGAAGATATAACATTCATCTAGTTATAAAAATAAATTAAGAGAAAAGATCAATATTACTAAATTTATAAATTTAAAGCTAATAACAAGTTACAAGCAATGATTTTTTAAATATTTTTAAAATTAATTACTTGAACTTTTCAAAAAGAATAAGATAAAATTATATTATGTATTTTTTCAGTTAATTTGTATTGTTATAAAAATCTTGTAAATATATAAAATTGATGTATATCCTCCTATGTTGAGTCGATTTTTTACTTTTAAAAAATCATGACAATATATAAGAATCCATAATATTATGTTTGAACATTCAATAAATTCCGCTAAAATATATTAATATCCACATAATTCCATAGTATATTATACTTAATTTCATTATAATCTGATGGCATCATAAAAATCAATAGAATTTCATAAATAATACAATTCAGTTGTACTTTAGTCGTACTCATATGTACCTTTTGTTTTTGAATAAATTATATCAATATAATTGTACAATAATCAAATCAAGCTTTAACAAATAAAAAATAAAAAATATTTACAATGTAAATTTGAGAAAAAACATAAAATTAATTAAATAAACAAAGATAATTGTATTTAAGGTAAAAATATTATTGAATAAATATAAGATTTAAAAAGTTCTAGAAAACAATAAATATTATAAATAATATATATAAAACCCAAAATATTAAAATTTGATAAAAGTAATAATTAAATTATAAATAATTTAGTAAATAAAATATCTTATAAATGTTATAAAATAATATATATATATATATATATATATATATATTAGAAAAAATGAAGTACATTAAGTAAATATACAAAATATTATAATTATAGATATTTATTAGATAAATTTAAAAATAAAAAAGCATGAAGATTATAATAGTAAATAATATAAGATAAATCTTATTTTTTAGAAAAAAGATAAAAATATAATTAAAAAATTATAATCTAAAAAAAACATTTAATAAATTCAAAAAGAATGAAAATTTTATAAACAATAAAATAAATAAGAAACAATTTGAATTCATTTGAATAAATATGAAATATAAGATTTATCTCTAAATAATTACTAATAACTTTCAAAATGAAAGGAAAAAATAAAAAAAGCATAAATTTTATAATATAATATGAATCTGATTATATTTTAAAATCAGATAAAAATAAATTATAATTAAGTTCTAAATACTTATTTTAATAAAATAAACTAAAAATAAAAACTACAAATACTATATAATGATATAATTAAATTGGCAATAATTATAAAGTAAATTAAATATATAAAAGTCAACACTAAATAATTAGTTATCTATTTAAAATTGAAAATTAAAAAAATAAAAAATCAGAAAAGTTTGAATAAATAATAAATTAAATCTTAAAATATATTGAAATTATATATATATATATATATATATATATATATGTGTGTGTGTGTGTGTGTGTGTGTGTGTGTGATTCAAATTAAATCCTGAATAATAATCTCCTAAATCTAGAAAATAGGAAATTTATGAATATTGTAAAAATATATAATTTACTAAAAAATGAACAAAGAAAGGTATTAAATAATGAGACATCGTATCACAATATTAATTGAGGGCTTTTGTAACTTATTTCATATTGGTTAATATTTTTGGAATTAGCTCGGTAACTGTTTTGGGATAGCCAATGATTAATCGAGTTAACCATTAAGCCATGACCAACCAAATAAATAAATTAAGAATTATTACATTTAAGTTTTTATAAGAGTAGGATTAAGACTAAAAGTAATAAATTATTTATGTATAAATTTTTTAATGTTAAATACTTAAAGTCGTAGTAATTAGTCATAAGTTATTAATATACAAATATTCATGAATAATTATTTAATTATAATATTTAAAATAATTTATTGATTTTATATATTAGGATTACATAATTTTATTTTTTTTATGCCCATGTATAGTTTTGATTTCAATATAATGAAATCGTTGTATAATGGTTTTTACTTTTCTCTTATTTTCAAATATACTATTCAGATTTTATTTTTTTTTTGGGTAACAAAGAAGAAAAGAAATAGATCATGCTCAAGTTTGTATCCCGTTTTGGGTCAAAGTTCGAGTCACCTGCATCTTAGCCGAGTCACGTATAATCTAATTGAAATGGGTCAAAGTTCAAGTCGCATGCATCTTGGCCGAGTCACGTATAATCTAATTGAAAAATATGACTATGTGGGGTTTGTCCTAGGATCACCGGATCTGGTCGAATAATAAGATTTCGGAAGAAAAGAGAAGTTTTGTTACCGATTTCAGTTTTTCTCGTATTTGTTGCCTCATTTTTTAGATACTTATATTTTTTTTTTTGTTAGCAAACTTATTAAATAATTATTTAGAATTTAATTGTAAATTCTTTATGTATTTGTTATTCAATTCATTATTTTTATATTTTTTTTATATTTTTATATATTTCTCTCGATTTTGATTATTTTTTCTAATTTTTAGATTTATTTAACACTTTTCTAGAATTAAATAGGAAATATAGTTATGAATCGATTAAATTTTATAATATCGTTATTTTTTTATTTTTCATATTTATTAAATAAATATTCTTAATTAAATTATAAGTATTTATGTTTTATTAAGATGATTTATAAAGAAAAAACTTCAAATTTTTTTTATATCATTTGAAAATATTTATGTTTTTGGTTATTCCTTTTTGGTTTTTGCAAATTTATTAACTAATTATTTAAATTTTATATTTTTGTACATTTATAATTTGTGTTTATATTTTATTATTCAGATTTATTTTATATTCTACTATTTTTTAAAGATTCATATTGTATATTTTATATTTCTTTAGATTTAATTTATTTTTTTCCAAATTTATTTTATAAATTTCTCAATTTTTGAATTTTTAGATTTAGTCAATCATTTTCAAGAATTTAATTATATATTATTATTATAGATAATTTAACTTATTTTATTAATTTTCTCTTTAATTTTATTCTATTATTAAATTTATGGTTTATTTTTTATTTTTCAAATTTATTAAATAAATACATATAATTTAATTATAAGTTTTTATATTTAATCTTTATGATTTTATAATTTTTTTCAATTTTATTTTATATCATTTGACAATATTTATGCTTTACTTTTGCTTTTTCGGGTTTGCAAAAATCTTAACTAACTATATAGATTTATTTATAGATTTTTATAAAATAATTTAATTTTTAAAAATATTTTTACTGTTTTTTTCAAATTTATTATATATTGTTATAATTTCTAAATTCAAAGATCAAATAAAATATTGTAAATAAATATTATTATTTAAAAGAACAAATATTAGTCTCCACCTTTTCAAATATCACATGGTCCGGATTTTCGTCTTAATGGTACGTGCAAGTTCCGTCAGGTCCTGACTCAGATTGTAAGAAGCAATCAGACATTAAATAAGGGAGTTATCTATTATTTTAAACCTTTTCTGGAATTTTGTGATATCACCCCAAATCTCAAGGGTAGTTTTGTTATACCTTATTTTGCACACACTCTGGGCATATAGAATATAGATAGCATGCCATGAAAACTCATTTGATCTTTTGATAAGGGTGTAATCAAGACAAGTCGAACATTGTTAGACTCGAACTCGACTACATAACTTTAAGCTCAAGCTCGAATGAGCTCAGTTTTCTCAAGCTCGAGCTCGGCTCATATGAAAACTCGGCAAGCTCAAGCTAGGCCCGACTCGACCCGAGTTACATATAATATTAATAAAAAAAACTAAAAAGTATAAAATAAAATATTTAATATTTTTTTTTAAATATATTTAGGGTCTATATGTAAATAAGTAAGCATAATAAGGATATAATGGTAAATCTATTAAACTCGATCAGGCTCGCGAGCCGATCGAGTCGAGTATCACTGAGCTCGATACATACTCGAGTAGCTCGGGCTCAAGCTCGGCTCGATTAACCTCGAGTTGATTTTGAACTTTTTTCGAGTCGATTACGAGTAGCTCACGAGCCGTCTCGGCTCACTTACCCCTACTTTCAAATAGGGGAATTCAAATGGATCCTAAAAAAAGTTCAGTTAAAAACTAACATTGCTAATTTATAATATTGCACTTGCAGGCAGCAGCTACAGAAGGAGATGAAGCAAATGTGGTCACAGATTACATTCTAAAGGTATCATGAGCCTTAGAACTTTGTACCTTTAAACAAATAGACAATCAATTAAACAAATAACATAGAATTCTAAAACTCGTCATTTTTCTTTCTTTCCAGGTTCTGGGGCTTGACATTTGTGCTGACACTATGGTCGGAGACGAGATGATAAGGGGTATTTCCGGCGGACAGAAAAAGCGTGTCACAACTGGTAAACTAACTAACTACTAAAGGCGATTGTTAGTTTGCAAATATAACATAAAATTGAACGAGTGTTAAGAGAGTGTTCGGTGAATTAGCTAAAAACAAGTATGTTATAATTGTGATATTAAATTATGCATAATAACGAGAATCAGAATTTGACATTAAGAAATATTGAAACCATTTTTAAAATTTTTTTTCTAACTGTTTCCAATCACTCCCTAAATATTAAAATGGGAGTTTGTTCGAATGGTATTGACAATCACAGGAGAAATGATGGTGGGACCAGCAAAGGTGCTTTTCATGGATGAGATATCGAACGGGCTTGACAGTTCGACGACATACCAAATCGTGAATATGCTTGGACAATATGTCCACATTATGAAAGGAACTGCTTTTATCTCCCTGCTGCAGCCAGCTCCCGAGACGTACGATCTGTTCGATGACATCATCCTCTTGGCCGATGGCCAGATCGTTTACCAGGGTCCTCGAGAAAATGTTCTCGACTTTTTTGAATCAATGGGTTTTAAATGCCCGGAACGAAAAGGAGTGGCTGATTTCTTGCAGGAAGTAAGCACAACACATAAACAAAAAGGGTTAATTACAAAAATACCCTTCGGATTTAGCCTAATTACAAAAGAGATAAAATCATTGCAAATATCCTTTTGGAGTATTATGTTCTATCTTATGAATTGCACCTAGTACTGTCAAACGGGCCAGCCCGCCCGGCCCGCCGCGGGCCAGTCCGTTTTTCGCGGCCCTGGAAAACTAAAGTCCGCGGCCCGACCGCGGGCTGGCCCGTTTTTTTTTTTTTTTTAATAAAATCTTATTTTTATGTTAAAAATTATAAACAATAAAATTAAAATTTTAAAATGTTATTATAACATTTAAAGTATTCTAACGGGCTCATAGAAAATAAAAGAATACAAATATGCCTTCAAATTTAACCAATATAAATTATATTTATAATTATAATAAAATTTAAAAAATTAAAAAAAAAAAAAGGGGAGGGGGGGGGGGGGGCAGCCCGCCCCGGCCCGCGGTCTTCACAGAGCGAGCCAAAAAAGCCCGCGATTAAATGGGCTGCGAGAAGGGCAGCCCAAGCCTGCCCGTTTGCGCGGGCTAGCAGGCCAAAGCCCGTTTTGACAGTGCTAATTGCACCCCGTTGAGGGGGTAAGTTGTAAAACAGATACAAACCTAAAGGGGGAAGGGGGTATTGGTAAGATTAAAAGATAATTGATATTTTAATATTATTATTATTCTTATTATTATAAAGCTTAACCTCCAGATAGTTTTTGTATATTGTCCCACAGAATATAAAACGGATTATTAGAAAAACTACCACTAAGATTTAGGATATCTACAGGAAAACCCAGAGAAGAGTCAAGATTACACAAAACCCCTTGAGGTTTGATTCTACCTTAAATTTAAAGGAGTAACTGTAATATTTTTATAAATTTAAGGGGTATTTTTGACATGTTTTGATTATGAAGAGGGGAACTGCAAGACAATCAAACATAATTTTTAGTTTTTTTGTAATTTTGAAAATTTTCTGGGCTTTTTACTAAATACCCCATACTTCGAAGGTAGTTTTTGTAAACATCCCAAAAAATGACAAAGTTCTCAGTAAGTAGTTGGTTCTAATAAGGGATTAAAAATAAATACGCAGGTGACATCAAAGAAAGATCAGCAGCAATACTGGGCACATAGGAACGAGCCGTACCATTTCGTCTCGGTAAGTGACTTTGTGGAGGCGTTTCAATCATTTGTCATTGGCCGACGACTCGGGGATGAGCTTGCGACGCCATTTGATAAGACCAAAAACCATCCAGCCGCTTTGACAACAAAAAAGTACGGTCTCAGTAAAAAAGAACTCCTCAAAGCATGCACAGACAGAGAACTCTTGTTGATGAAGCGAAACTCGTTCGTCTATTTCTTCAAGCTTTTCCAGGTGAGTAAATATGTAAGCATGAATTTCATCATCTCCACCTATTATAAACTTAGGTGGGTGTATGTAGCAAAATAGGTGGGTGTCAAACAAACAAAAATAAAATTAAGGGTATGAGTGACTTTTTAATTAGGGTCATTTTTTCCGAATAAAAAAGATGGGTGTATAAAGTTAGTTGTTGGGTGTATTTACCGTACCCTTGCTAAATAATTTTATGTACCTGTTTTCAGCTTACAGTGATGTCACTTATAGCGATGACAGTCTTTCTGCGAACAAAGATGGACAAAAACACTATAGACGATGGAGGGATATATACAGGTGCTCTGTTTTTTGCGGTTTTCATGGTCATGTTCAATGGGATATCGGAGCTCTCGATGACAATATTCAAGCTTCCGGTGTTCTACAAACAAAGAGATATGTTCTTTTTCCCTCCATGGGCATATGCTATCCCCTCGTGGGTTTTGAAAATCCCGGTTACCTTTCTTGAAGTTGCTATATGGACGTTTTCCACTTACTATGTCATTGGGTTCGATCCTAACGTAGGAAGGTAATTAAGAGTTACATATAGTGCCTCAGATCGAACAAATTTGGCAATTTCTTGAAGGGTTAATCACAAAAAAAAAAAAAAAAACAAACAAAAAAAAACAACTTTTTATAAAAAAAAAAATTTTTGAAACAACACCCTATCTATTTATCAAAATAATTCTCACTTAATAATTTCATACAAAATAAAAATATTACTAGATAACTTAATTGTTAATAAATGTAATTTTTTTTTACTAAATTACTGACGAAGTATCTTGGCTGCAGATTACTGAAGCAGTACCTGCTGCTTTTATTCGTGCACCAGTCAGCATCAGCACTGTTCAGATTCATCGGTGCAGCTGGTAGAAACATGATCATTGCAAACACATTCGGCTTGTTCTCGCTGCTCCTGCTTTTCGCATTAGGTGGCTTTGTCCTAGCACGAGGTAAAAAAAAAATATAAACCAAATATATTTAGAGAGGCACAATCATGTCAGGCTGTCTGACAGGTCTTGACCCATCAGACAGTTCCCCAGAACTAAACCATAAAATAAAAATAAAAAATGTAAAACTCTAGAAAAACTGAAAAAACTAAAAGTTCGGCTCGGTCTGACAAAATGTACAGTCAGGCGGTCTGATGTCAATTTTTTCTCGGTTTTTTCAGTTGATGTCAAGAAATGGTGGCTATGGGGATACTGGTCCTCTCCATTGATGTATTTTCAGAATGCAATTCTTGTTAATGAATTCAGAGGGCATAGTTGGAGCAAAGTAAGTAATACATTTATTTTTCATTCTTTTTGTGTCTGATTATAAAAAAACTAATAAAATTGTTGTTTTACAGTTGATAAACGGGACCGAACTGGGAGTTCTTGTGATGGAGTCTCGAGGTTTCTTCCCTCAAACATACTGGTATTGGATAGGGGCAGGGGCGACATTTGGATACATGTGGATATTCAACATATTCTACCTACTAGCGCTAACATATCTTAACCGTGAGTTATTATTTTCTGACTATTTGCTCTTTCGAGTACTTTCTGGATTGCATAAGCAATTAACCTTGTCAATGCACATATATGCTGCAGCTTTTGAGAAACCGGAGGCTGTATTACTCGATGAAACTGAAAATGATGCCCAAGTTTCGGTTGGATCGTCGTCCATTGAGAACAGGAAACGAGGAATGATTCTTCCATTTGAACCCCATTCTCTCACCTTCGATGATATTCGATACTCGGTGGACATGCCAGCGGTAAGTTTTTCTTCTCCTCCTTTTTATATTATCATTTTTAATTAATAAAAAGAAAAACAAAAGATAGGGATAATTAGTTAATTATATTTGGCACGTGCTATTAGTGGAGCTAACAGAAATTGATGATGTCATCAAACATTTTTACAAATACCCGCAACTTTTCTAAATATTACAGATAAAACATAAAACTTCGTTTTATGTTTTACTTTACATCCATCAATTTTTCTAAGTACTGCACAACTATTTGTGATATTTCAAATAATTTTGGAGTGCAACTGTAATATATTTCATGATGTCAACAAATTTCGTCAAATCAACTAAGGGTTGGGCAAAATGTAAGCGTAATCAAACTTCAAGGGTAGTTTTTGTAATTATCCCTTGAAAACATCTTAATCTCTTGAAAACTATTCAACATGCAGGAAATGAAGGTTCAAGGTTCTACAGAAGATAAATTAGAGCTCTTGAAGGGCGTAACTGGAGCTTTCAGGCCGGGTGTACTTACAGCGTTGATGGGTGTTAGTGGAGCTGGCAAAACAACATTGATGGACGTGTTAGCCGGACGGAAAACAGGCGGATATATAGAGGGCAATATCACTATATCTGGGTACCCAAAGAACCAATCGACATTCGCTAGGATTTCTGGATATTGTGAACAAAACGATATCCATTCTCCAAATGTTACGGTTTATGAGTCCTTAGTTTACTCGGCTTGGTTGAGATTGCCTCGCGAGGTTAATGCAGAAACTAGAAAGGTTAATACATTAAAGGGTTAACTACAAAAAGTACCCTTGAAGTTTACCCTAAATCCTAATTACAATAATAATTTAAAAAACACTATATTTCAAAATTACAAAAATACCCCTGATGTTTTATTTTGCCATACATTTATCCCTTCATAAGCAAAAAAACATTTACCCCCCCACCCAATATTTACAAAAATATTAAATTTAGCTCCTTAATTTTAATACTGGATCAAACCTCATGGTGTCTGTTTTGTAATTATTCCTAAAATAAGAATTATTTTTATATAAGATGACTTTAGCGTAATGACGCAAAGTTAATATTTAGTTCCTTTTTTGGCTTACAGATTTTCATCGAGGAGGTGATGGAACTTGTAGAGCTTAACTCCTTGAGAGGTGCGTTAGTCGGGTTGCCAGGAGTCAACGGCCTCTCGACCGAGCAACGGAAAAGGCTTACAATTGCAGTTGAGTTAGTAGCAAACCCTTCGATCATATTCATGGACGAGCCAACTTCAGGGTTAGACGCAAGAGCTGCTGCTATTGTGATGAGAACGGTTAGGAATACAGTAAATACGGGACGAACAGTTGTGTGCACCATTCATCAACCTAGCATCGACATATTCGAAGCATTTGATGAGGTAAGAATACAGCTCATCACATATATTTAAAATTTTGACAAAAACTTGTGCCAAAACCGCCTAACGAAGTACATTCTGTAAGGCGGAGCCCAAATTTTATTTATTCATATATTTATATATATATATATATATATAATATATAGTTTTAGGGGACCTGCTTAACAGGAGTGTGCCTCTTAAAAATTTTTGATGCTGCTATTTTTCATATATAAGTTACAAAGATAACATGATTTTGGCAGCTATTTTTGATGAAACGGGGAGGACAAGAAATATATGTTGGACCATTGGGTCATCACTCATCCCATTTGATCAAGTACTATGAAGGAATCGAAGGAGTGCCAAAGATTAAAGACGGTTACAATCCAGCAACATGGATGTTGGAAATCACTACTTCAGCACAAGAATTGCTTTTGGGGGTTGACTTTGCTAACCGCTACAGAAACTCAGAATTATACACGTTAGTCAACTCCCGTCAATTTTGTTTTTATTGTTATTTTTACATGTTTTTAACAATCGCATGTGTAAAATCGCAGGAGGAACAAAGCCCTAACCAAGGAATTAAGCGCTGCTCGACCCGGAACAAAGGACTTGTTTTTCCCAACTAAGTACTCTCAATCTTTCCTCATTCAATGCATTGCTTGCTTGTGGAAACAACACTGGTCGTACTGGCGTAATGCATCTTACACAGCTATAAGATTTGCATTCACAACTTTCATAGCACTTATATTTGGTACAATGTTCTGGGATCTCGGATCTAGATGGTAAGTAGGGGGAAAAAAAAGGATAATTACAAAAACCACCCACGAGGTTTTTGTATTTACAGAAAAACTAAAAGAATTTTCAAATTGCAAAATAACTTTTCATCTCAAGGTTTTTTTTGTAATTTTGAAACTACTCCACTTTTTATTGTAATTACCAAAACCTCAGAATATCTTTTGTAAATTAACCTTAAAAAGGAAAAAAAAAATAACATCTCAAAATCCTATGGTTTATTACTTACGTATTAATTCTGTAATGAGTTTCAGGAAAACTCAACAAGATTTGTTGAACGCCATGGGTTCTATGTACACTGCTATCCTCTTCTTAGGGTTCCAATATGGGTCAACGGTACAGCCTGTAGTAGCCATTGAGCGAACAGTCTTTTACAGAGAAAAAGCAGCTGGAATGTATTCGGCTTTGCCATACGCATTCTCACAGGTTAGTGACTAAATGCCCATTTCAACATAAAATTTAACAACATTGTTCATAATTACACATCAAGATTTTTGTGTTTGCAGTTTCTCATTGAAATTCCATACGTCTTCGTGCAAACCGTCGTTTACAGTCTAATAGTCTACTCAATGATGGGATTCGACTGGGATGTTAAAAAATTCTTCTGGTTCATATATTTTATGTTCTTCTCATTACTCTATTTTGTCCTATATGGAATGATGACTGTGGCTGTGACACCAAATCAGAATATGGCTGCCATTATTTCGACCTTCTTCTACGCAGTTTGGAATCTCTTCTCAGGATTCATAATCCCACGACCAGTAAGTTCCGGCTTAATTAAAAAAAAGAAGAAGTTATTTCTCAAATTTAAAAATGACTCATAAATATTTGCTCAAATTTACAAATTTAATCCTCAATGTGAGAATATTTGTTAGGTAAACACAGACCTTAAGGGAGTTATTTGTAATTTGGAAAGACAGATGGAGTTCTTTGAAATTATATTAAACCTCAGGGGTAGTTATTGTGATACTGATGTATGCATAAATTATAGAGATATAATTATAGTAAAATCTGAAATTTATATTTTTATTTAAATAAATCAAAATAATGAAAAAAATATGTACAATCGCCAACTAACTTTTGTAATTGTGGGGGAAAACAGAGGATACCGGTGTGGTGGAGATGGTACTATTGGGCAACGCCCGTGGCTTATACCTTGTACGGTTTCATAGTATCCCAATTCGGAGAGATTCAAGACCAGATGGAGAGTGGTGAAACGGTTGAAGAGTTTTTGAGAAGTTACTTTGGATTCAGACACGATATGCTCGGAATGGTTGCGGCTATACTGGTTGGATTCGTCATCCTTTTCACTTTCATCTTCATCTACTCTATCAAGGCTTTCAACTTCCAGAGGAGATAAATGTTTTTTTTATTAAACTTGTAAATCTGTGTCATTAATTAGTCGTCTACTTTTACTAGTTATGCTTATGAAGACGTGTGAGGTTTTTCTTATAATAAGTCTTAGGATGTTTAAATTATTTGTGTAATACATAGAATGTCAATGTGTGTAACAATTTATTTTCCTTCTTTAATTCTGGGTATCAATGCAAGAATATAACGAATAATTAAGATATTAAATTACAGGGTTAATTGCACTCAGCCCTCCAAACTATAGCGCTTTTTTGCAATTTAGCCTACTAACATTTGAAAATACGTATCTTGTCCTATGCACCATAAGATTTGTTGCACTTTACCCTTGGACCGACCAAAAACAAAAACTAACATGCTTTAACTCATGACAGGTCTAAGTCAGCTCTGGGGTGATAACTGATAAGTGCAGAGGGTTCAAAGTTAGGCGTGCAAAAATAGGAATTTTCAAAGGTTATGAAGCAAAATGCAAAATCCATGATAGTTTGGCGGGAAAAAAATGCAATTATCCCTATGTGACATGATTACACCTACCATCATACACAGAAATAGAATGATCACAAACTTCATCATATATATCATAACAAACCGACAATAATTAAACTTCACATCACAGAAAAACCCACATGACAGTTAACAGCAGTATAATTATATTAAAAAAACAAAGGGAATTGAAAAGATGCAAACTTAATCTGCATCTTTTAATCTTAAATCACCTGGATTGTTAAAAGAAGGCAACTGATAAGCCATGTACTTCTAAGGACTTGGAAGTTGACGCAGGATATACATCCGGCAATGGAGCCTCAGTTGGAATTCCAAAATCCAGCTTGGGAATTTAGAAATTAGGGCAACTAAACGACGGCGTTTATGGATGGAGGGCTGTTATTATTCATTTATTTATTTGGACACTTGGAATCACGGTTGGCCGTTCATTTTAATTGGTTCTCGAGTCAGAAAATAGTATTAGGCTTTTGGTTAAACTAGTGGGATACTTCTGTACAACCAGATAGGGCTCCATTATGGAGTCCTATAAATGGCATGGCGTAGTCTATGATAGACTCCTTTTTTACAAGATGCGAGTTCGTTATTCATTCACCAAACTCTCTACACTCGTTTGTAACATTTGAGAGTCTCATGGCGTAGTCCATGATAGACTTCTTTTCGTCCATTCTCATTGTCTCGAAGGTGGACATTATCATTTTGAGCCTTGATCTCTT
This sequence comes from Phtheirospermum japonicum, assembly GCA_014905375.1. Taxonomy (NCBI): domain Eukaryota; kingdom Viridiplantae; phylum Streptophyta; class Magnoliopsida; order Lamiales; family Orobanchaceae; genus Phtheirospermum; species Phtheirospermum japonicum. Next base: position 1,206,170 of record BMAC01000030.1, on the reverse strand, counting down.
TACGCTCTGGGTCCCTTCACAAACCCTTTGGAGTGCATCCTATGCATCCTTTACTGAATCGCAATTCTTGGTGACTCTGTAGTAGCTTGCGTCCACATACCCGCAGAGGGTGTTGATGCATTTGGAATTTCAATTTGCAGCATCTACTTCGTCAGCAGTCCAATCTACCTCCTTCTTGTTGATGGTATCACCTTCACCATCAGTGACACGTGGCTTTTCCCATCCAATTAGAACGGTTCTCCATGCACGTTCGTCAATGCTCTTTAAGTGCCACCGCATCCTCTGTTTGCAGAGGGAGTAGTTATCCCCATTGAGGATCGGAGGCCTGGGTTGCCTTGAGTATCAGTTTGTGATGTTGCTTTCAATGTTAACCAACACTGAATACCAACATCAACCAGAGTTAAACTAAAAATATGCAGCGAAAATAAAACTTAAGAACACAACAAATTAAATTCAATTCACAAATAAAAATACTTGTGAACTTGGGTGTACAAAGCCAAAAACTATATTACTTTCTTGTTCACGATCAATACAAAAATATGAAGTAATATATGAAAACTAAAGTATCAAAAAATATGATACTAAATACTTGTCGCCTATATGAAAGATCTCCTTCGTTGGTTACGCAACTTCGAAAACCTTAATCTCGAACAGTTGCTCCAAGTAGTATTCGTGTTCTTTTCCTTGATGTGCTTCGTCTTTCTTGCGTCTTCTCCAAAAGATCCGTGCGTCGAGAATTAATGTCAAGCTTTAGTATTCTCTTGTCTTAAATAGACAATACTAAAATTTTAAACTTGGTAAACAAGTAAAACAAATCCTAAACATAATTTAGAAAATTAAATAAAGTCTTGTACATCAATTAGAAAATAAATAAAGACCAAAATCTAGTTCTCTAACTTATTTTGTACCTAAAAAAGACAAATAACAGTATAAAAATTATTGGCAAAAATAAATTTCTCAACAAATAGTGTTACTAAAAAATACAATATGTAAAGTAAAAAGTGATAAAATTTAACTCAGGAGAACGAGATACAATGTTAGTAATGTCAACAAGTTAGCATAAATTGAAGAGCAAAAGAGTTCAATAAAAAACCATTCAAAGAGAAAGAGTGAAACAACACTAAATTGATTTGAGAAGTTAGCGTAGGTTAGATGTTTGTGATAGACTGATAGTCGGTCCATCGTGTTACAACCCAAACCAATTCATATTCCGTACATATCCCAAGGGTTCGAATCCTGGGATAGCTTGCTTGCTTAAAGCAAATATTATTCTTCCGAAATTAAAAACTACCTTACAAATTTAATAGCCAAATAAATTTGAATAGTTTTATCTCACAAGATAGTCATGAAAATGTTCTTCAGTTGTCTCGCTCTAGCCCCATATATATACCACCAGACTTGTGATACAGTTTTATTTATTTTTATTTTTAATTTAAACCTCTTTGAATATTATCTTAAACGAGTACGAAAATAATTAATGAACTACAAACACAAATAAATTCTTGGAGTTTGGTCCTGATACGAATATTTGACCATTTGAAATTGATAAATTTGAGTTCAAATATTTATTTTCACACACATATAATTTCTCAATATGGGGGCCCCATATAATAAATTAATATGCATATACATTTTGCTTTTACGTACCAGTCGTATAAAGATGTTCGCAATCAAACACTAAGAACATAGACAAGAATTATAAATCCTTTTTTTGTTAAATAATACTTTTAAAATTTAATTAAAAACTCAACTACTCTTTCTAGAAGAACTGTCCTGATGTCCTCCATTACTTTTTTAATCAAGACAGAAAGAAAAATGAAAGGAAAGAAGTAGAAGCTAACGTATGCGCTGAGATCACAGCATCAGATGAGCAAATAGTTTTCCTATAATATTTAGTAAGAACTAAAAGGATAATTTGGTATTTGTATTGTTATATTATTAGTTTAATACAAAGAGTTATATTTGATAATATAATATGTATTATATTCAATTATATCAACTTGTCTCTATTGTGGCCACTATTGAGGATATATATGTTACCTATTGGATTATATTATAAGGAAGGTTCCATTATCTTCTAGCAAGTAAAGTCTGCTTGAAGTCACGGTTATATATAATATCATTTTAGTTTAAGTAGTGTTTAACCAGATCGATACTCGAATTGTGATGGTTTGAATTTAATAAGAATGATAATATTGAATCAGTGATTAAAAAAATATACAGTAAATTGAAGATAAATTACTACATATTTGATAAAGTGAATTAACAAAAATGGTAGTATCACTCAAGTTATTTAGGGGATGAGTTGGTGAGGAATTTTGAAATCTTTCTTAGATGAGTTTACGTTTTTGGTTCGAGTTACGTAGGGTACGAGTTATGGATAGATTTACTTGAACTCTACGTATTTGTAACTCGAAAAATAACTACATTAGTCACGTTTAATATATTTTCAAATTTATAATATTTATTACATGATAATTTGAAATTTATTTTTTAAATCTTCTCATAATGATAAAATGAATATCTTACAATAGAAATCTTATATTAAAATGTATAAAATTTGAATAAAAATTCCAATTCATGTAAGTTTATCCTCCTAAGAAATCAAATGAAGACAATCAAAATTGATTATATATTTTAAGAAAACTACAAATAAACTCATTTGTAATGTTAAAAATAAGAAACAAAAATACACATAAAAAATTAACATGCATTGTGTTTTTTAAAATTTTTAAAATTATACTACTCACTGAATAAATATTGGCAAGAAAGTCAAATTAGATCAATCGAAACATAGTTCCAATATATTATATTATTAAGTTAGATCAATTACTTTTAAAATGTTTAAAAAAATATATAAAAGTAATATTTCGTACCATAGTCCCCAAAATTATTTATTTGTTAAAAACAACAAAGTCGTTGCAATAAGGGATTACAAATTTTAAAATTTTAAAGGTGTGATTTAATAAATAATTTAGTTTTTATATCATATTGTCTTGATTTTCCTTAATAATTTTCAATGTGTTAAACTAGTTTTATTTATGTATTTTATTATATATGTGAGTCTCAGGTAAAGGATTTAACTTTGGTAGAGATTGAGAAATTACTGAGACGTCAAGGGAAGAGCCTGCGAGATTATGATTCCATGCCGTTTCCGAAGACCGATGGTAGCGGTGTTGGTCACAGTAGATTAATCCAGGATGAGTTGAACTATGATCGTAAGGTGTTGTTTGCTGAGCATGCCGAACTTCTCTCGAAAATGATGAGTGAGTAGAAGGGTGTGTACTCCAAGATAATGAGTGGGGTCGAGTCCGATGGTGGTGCTATGTTCTTCGTGTATGGCTATGGAGGTACGGGAAAAATATACCTGTGGAGAACTCTATCCGCTAGATTGAGGTCTGAGGGTCATATCGTGCTAAATGTGGCATCGAGCGGCATAGCTTTTCTGATTTTTCCTGGAGGAAGGACCGTGCACTCCCGGTTCGGTATCCCTCTGAATCCGCACGAAGGGTCGGATTGTAATATTAAGAAAGGCACCCCGCTTGCGGAATTGGTGATTCGTTGCAAACTCATAATATGGGACGAAGCTCCAATGATGCACAAGCATTGTTTCGAGGCTGTTGAGAAGAGCTTGCAGGATATTATGGAGGATGTAGATTCGGCCAACAGGCACAGGCCATTTGTTGGAAATACCGTTGTGTTTGGTGGAGACTTTCGCCAGATATTGTCTGTTATCTCCAAAGCAGCTGACAGGACATAGTCAATGCGGCTATCAATGCGTCCAGCTCGTGGAGGCACTGCAATGTGTTGAGGCTGACTCAGAACATGAGGCTCCAGAGTCTTGGTGACGGACTGGAACGTGCTGAGTTGGAGGAGTTCTCCGATTGGATTGCTAGCATTGGAGATGGAAAGATAGGAGGACCGAATGACGGTTGTGTTGCAATAGAAATTTCAGATGATATCCTCCTCCGATATTCGGGCGATCCTATTGCGGCTATTGTTGAGGATACATATCCGATGTTTAGGGACTCTATTGATAACCCGATGTTTGTGAAGGATAGGGCTATATTGGCTCCGACTCTCAATGTTGTGGACTCTGTCAACGAGTACATGAACACTTTGAAACTCGAGCGAGGGGTACACCTATCTGAGTTCGGACAGTGCCTGCAAATCCGACGGTGGGAGTGATTTTTTGAGTGATTTGCACACGCCTGAATTCTTGAATGGTATAAAGTGTTATGGGGTGCCCAATCACGAGTTGCATCTGAAGGTGGGGACTCCTGTTATGTTGTTGAGGAACATAGACCACTCAATGGAATTGTGCAACGGGACGAGATTGGTTGTTACGAGACTTTCCACACACGTCCTTGAATGCAAATTTCTAACCGGTGCAAAGGCGGGCGAAAAAGTGTTGCTTCCCCATATGAGTTTAATGCCTTCCAACTTTAGAATACCTTTCAAGTTTCAAAGAAGACAATTTCCGATTATGCTTTCATACGCGATGACGATAAATAAGAGTCAGGGCCAATCGCTCTCGAACGTCGGCCTTTATTTGAAGAACTCCGTGTTCAGTCATGGTCAGTTATATGTTGCCGTGTCGCATGCCACCCATCGAAAGGGATTGAAGATATTAATTTGTGGCGATGACGATTCGGGATCAAACATGACCAATAATGTGGTGTATTAAGAAGTATTCACGAACGTATGATCTCAACGTTCATGTACGTAGTGTGGATTCGATTTATAATTTATCAAGTATTCACGAACGTATGATCTCAACGTTCATGTACGTAGTGTGGATTCGATCTTTAATTTATTAAGTGTGAATTTTTTAGTTATTTCTCTCGATCTTTATATTTTCACATATTAAATAATAATAAAAAATAATATTAATACAACTTGCATTTCTATATTTAACTTTCTGCCCCGTACATCGCATGGGTGTAAAAAAAAAACTAGTTATATATGAAACACAATCTTTCTATTTCTCATTGTCTCAATAATCACAATATTAGTCTACTAAAAAATCACTCAACTATCATCAATTCAGGACGGGGCTAGGTTGTCACCTTAACAACCACTACTGCAGAACAATGATTTAACGGCGGTTTTTAGGGACTTTTAACGGCGGTTTTTGAACCGCCGTTATATCGACCGCCGTTATATCCGCCGTTAAATTTTACGGCGGTTTTTCAAAACCGCCGTAAAAAAGTGGAATTTAACGGCGGTTCTGGAAGACATTTAACGGCGGTTTTGGAACCGCCGTAGAATTCAGCGTTTTACGGCGGTTTTGGAACCGCCGTAGAATGCAGCATTTTTACGGCGGTTTTTAAAAATACCTTCTAGAAAGTCTGTTTTCTAGAACGAACATTTTACGTCGGTTTTTAAAAAACTACCTTTTAGAAAGTAGTAAAAAAAAGATAGAAATGAAAGTACAAATTAAATACAAATACAATTATAAAAAACTAATAATCTCGGTAAAAATAAACCATATTTTCTATTAAAACAAATAAGTGTCAATAGGATACATATTCATAAAATATTTAGGTCATTTCGAGTCAATTAAAAAACACGACATTAATAAGTTGTGCAAGGAGTCAAACACTTGATTCGAATCTAATTCTTCAGCTTARCTTCRGGTAAGAGTGTCTGCGAGCCACCAAACATCTGTAATAAACCGATAACATATTAGGMTGTTTTCTAGTRCTACCTTGTAGGAGCAACCAATCATGAAAAAATTTGAACCAAATGAGAAAATATATAATATTTCAAAATCTCMGCATGCCACCCTTCTACAGTCCYATTTTGTTGATTTAACTATTTTAAAGTAAATGTAAAGTTCTTAGCACTGGAATATATTATTAATGATAGGTAATGAGTCTAATCATTCTTTTGTTCCTCTTTTAATGCCATGAGAAAATTCAGTAATCTCACCCTTTCCAAGATCATCAGGATCGGCATGAACAACTACAGCTCTTCCAATTATAGAATTTGGTCCCGTAAGAGGTATCTGCCCGAGAAAGGGAAACAAACAAACAAATAAATAAAAATAAAGGTTAATATATTAAAGCTAATAAAAAATAAATGAGATTAACAGGAGATAATAGATTAGAATTCAAACCTGCTTGTCAACAATTTCAAACTCAGATTTGCCTGAAACAAATAGAAAGCAGAAACGAGAGAATTATTCAAGGCAGAGTTGAACTCTGATAACCACAGTCCTAGGTAACTAATATTACGTAGCAATTCTACAATAACACAGTAAAACCAAGCACTGTTTTCAAAGTAAAAAGAAAAAAAATGAAAAAACAGAATGTAAAAATAAAGCTGATGTGATTTGAAATAGGCAYCAAGTGAATAGCGAATGATAATAAACAAATAAACAACAAATTATACTGTACACGCCTAATAATGATAATATTATGCTGAATTTATTCAGCCAAATAACTTGAGATAATTACCATCATCTCCAACTGTGATATTCCCAAGGTCACCGGCATGGCGATGCTCATCCTCAGGAGCACCATGCTCTTTTCCAGCAGGATTAAAGTGAGGTCCTACAGATTCAACAGAAAATTTACGAAACTAAAAAACACAAAATCAATCCAGCCAATAATTTTATTCGCAGATACAATAATTTAARCAAACATTGCAAAAGATAATAATATTACCAGTAGACATGCAAAAAAAAACTAAGGAGTTCAAAATTCACATGTTAACAAATTGCTCTCATTAATGAACATATCAAGTTTAAGAGAGATATAATGTACTCCTCGACACAATCAAGWTATCTTTGATAATATYAGATTCCAWCTCTAATTATTCATATACTATATGGAAKATCTTTAACTAAATTTGAGGATGCTCATAAGAAATATGACGATCTGAAAAATATGTAATTACTACTTATTTTACACATCTTTGCTTTAATCCAATCATACCTAATGTCATATATAAAATATAACTGTAAATATGAGAGAACAAACTTATAGACTCGAAAAGGGGCAAAAACAAGATGTATGTAAGCCAAATCAAATCAGTTTAACTTAGGATCATAAGATGCTAATGGGAAGCCTCATATCATATGTAAGTAGAGTAAAAATTAAACTGGTTAACGTTTAATGCGCAATCAATCAATTATTTAAGAAAAAAAGAGGCAATCAATCAAAAGGGCAATCAATCAAATATGTAGTTGAATATAATAATTTCAAGAAGTCACGCCATTGAAAAAAAGGCAACAGTACTCATTTAAAGGAGATAAGGGTAAACTGTACTTGCTCATTTTGACACGGAGATCGTTGTCCAACAGAATGTCCGTTATTTTAAGGCGATTCGAGTACACGCCAGGTACTATCACCGTATGGAGAAACTGGATTCCCCTCGCGACCCCAATCGCAGCCATTATTCTCTGGGTCCATGTCAACTTTTGTCCTGATGGCCTGTCTATATATATATATATATATATATATATATATATATTGCTATTTTTAGTAATGTACAATGTTATTCAGCCCTATTTTCAGCCATGTGACAGTAACATCAGACATGGCTGAAAATAGCTGTACATATATATTGTATTATAGAATAGTGCTCGGTATATGTCATAATCGAGGATTTTACCAGGAATTATAAATGATCGGAGGGTCCCGTTTRGCACGAGCTCAAACACGAGAAAGATTCCAGTTACAGTGGAATCGTCTTGGTAACACTCGAAGCAGTGACCGATTGCACTGACAAGATGAYAATGTCTATGTTTGGAAAACAACTCGAGGTGATGAGTGTAGGTGTGGATGCTACGTCGTTTTTTCATTTTCAAGCTTCGTATGGCAACTACACTCCCATCCGTTAGACATCCTTTGTACACCTGATTTCATTATAACGTCAAAATTTGGACTTGATCACACTCTMATTGTTGAAACAAAGTGCAAAAATGTGAAGAAGGAAACGGGTATTTACACAATAACTACCCATAAAATTTGAGGTATTTACAAAACAAAGAAAAAAAACCAGAAAATTTTAACATTACATAAACCTCCTTCAATTCCCATTTCATCTTATATTATAATATATAATCAAACATCTATACATGTGAGTTTTGTTCAAACATTCTTGAAAAAAATAAGGATAATTATAAAAACCACCCTTCAGGTTTTGAGTAATTACAACCCCCACCCTCAACAAAAAAAAACTTTATAATTTTTTGGAATTAGAAATTGCTAATAATAATAATAATAATAATAATAATAATAATAATAATAATAATAATAATAATAATAATAATAATATGTATTGTTTTTGTATTTAAACCCTTTGCTTCATTCTTGTATAMTTGAATTSAAGCGGGGAAAACCCTTTGCTTCATTCGGTTAATGATGAAAATTATGAAACTGCAGAAATCAAATGTGTGTGCGCSAGTACATCGATGCATCCAACACCTATTTCACTTGTTTATGAATTTCAAAATTAAATTTGATTTTGCATASAAGAAAAACACATTGAAGTTCAGTTTCAACAAATTTTGCGTGCCTACTCACTAAATATCAGCATTAGTGTCAAGGAACCAACAATATAACAACCTATTCATATTAATGAGCTACTGCCACTTTATAAAATCAATTGCATTGCCAATCACCTCCTCTATCAACTATTGCCTCCAATTAACTAAAAATCAAAATCCTCAAAATCCAACTCTTTATAAACCATAGGAGTACTGCAACAACTAGTTATTGGCGAATAAYGTGGTTTGAGGTATTCGAGCAGGAAAATTCAAAAAAACTAAATATAAAAAAATCCCAAGRCAATCAAAAATAAAGAGAATTAGTGAATMATCATCATCATCATCATCATACCTTGATGAACACAGTGGTCCCGTTCCCTTTCAAAAACTTGACCTCGACACCCCCACGCGTCCGACCCGGTTCCTGGATCCGAGAAGCATCCACCAACTCATGACGATGAAAAACCCCAGCAAGACCGTCAATCCAATCAACATCTTCTTCTTCCTGTGCCACGCATTATTCCTTTTCGACTTCCTCATATTCTTCGGCTCGGACGCCGCGCCGCTCAGGTAGCCATCCCACAGCCGCCGGTGCTGGTTCACTGCCCCCGTCACAAATCAGGGGGTCGGTGCCCCTCTCTTGCGCGGCCATGGTCAGCTCCAATACGCCGTCCCACAGCCGCGTGTGCGGAGATGTTGAAGACGTCGTCGTGAGCAAAGTGTGAAATTGTTATGTAGAGAAGGGTTTTTAGGCGGCGGCGGGCGGTGAACCAGGGTTGCTTGTATTTAGGGTTTTTTATTTTAATTTATTGTTTTTTTTATTTAATATTTTTTTTAGTTTAATTTTAATCCAGATCGTCGGATCAGATACGTATCAACGGCCCAAAATTTTTGCTTGATAAGGACAAGGATAGGTGACATGGCAGCTTACTATTCTACGGCGGTTCCAACGAAACCGCCGTTAAATTTCATCTTATTCACGGCGGTTCTAATAGAACCGACGTTAAATCTACTGCAATAATTAACGTATGAACTAATTTACGTCGGTTTTTAAGGAACCGCCGTGAATACTTGTTAATTCACGGTGCTTTCTAAAAACCGCCGTTAATTTAGTTCAATTTTAACGTCGGTTTTCATAAAAACCGCCGTAAAATGTGCGATTCTACGGCGATTTTATGAAAACCGCCGTTAAATGACCGATCTAATGGCGGTTTTTGGGAAAACCGCCGTAAAAAAGTATTTAACGGCGGTTTTTCCAGAACCGTCGTTAATCAGCCGCCTTCGTATCCTGTTTCTGCAGTAGTGAACGGGTGCACCACATCTTTTTGGCAATTTATTAGGTGCACCTGGGTATACCTTGGTAGGTGCACCCTGTAAAAAATTATTATCATTCAGTTATTCGTGATGATATATGACACTTATACGTGATGATATATAGTAGTCATACGTGATGATATTTGACGAAATTTTAGAGTGTAGGGTTTACTATTTCATTTTAGGGTTTAATTTTACATTTTATGGTTTAGTTTTTCATTTTAAGGTTTAGCTTTTTATTTTTTTTATTTAATTTTTCATTTTAAGATACTGACAAAAATGTATCATTCTACCAGTTATATGTGATGATATGTGTTAGTTATATGTGATGATATGTACTAGTTATGTGATGATACATGATAAAAATTTAGGATTTAAAATTTAATATTCAATTTCGGGGTTTAGTTTTTGATTTTACGGATTAATTTTCTATTTTTAGGGTTTAATTTTTTATTTTAGGTTTATATTTTAAATTTTAGGATTTTAGATTTAGAATTTCAATTATTTGTGATGATATGTATCAGTTATATGTGATAATATGTACCAGTTATATGTGATGATATATGTCAGTTATATGCGATGATAAATTAAATTACAGGGTGCACCTGGGTTCATGGTATATACTCTCCATATTTTTTAGAGTACTTAATTAAAAAAAATAAAAATTTATGAATTGTGCTAGGAAAAAAATAAAATTAATCTAGGAAGAAATTTTATTTTTCAATTCAATCAGGTGTAATCTCGTTTGTTGGCTATGATCATCATTAGCAAACATGTCATAAGTATATACTCTTCCTTATTTTTTAAATTACGAATCATCTTCAACAATTATTTTATTTAAAAATAATAATACATTAGCATCATTTTGCATTTTTATCTTATACTTCAATTTTAGTCTCTAAACTTATCCTGTCTTACTTAAATAATGTATTTACACGGAGTCAACCAATCACGTCTCTCATTTTAGTAACCTTGACTTAAATAAATACGAAGTCTTAGTCAGTGGTGGACGAAATTCTACCCAAGAATTTAGAATTATGCCCATTAATTAATAGCTGGTATTGATATTGATATTCTAGCTTGCTTACTTATTTAATGTGTTTATTTATTGTTTTATATTTATATACAGGAGAATATGGTGTCAAAATTTGGAATCATATATATTCTATTGTGCCGGCTATTACGTGTAGTTTAATTTTCAAATTTGTGTCTATTATCATTTGTAGGGTCTTAATTATAATTACATTGTAGAACGGATTCTTTTTCTAGTGAAGTTTAAAATCAAAAAAAGGTGTGCGATTGAATGCACACCAAATAGTTTTGCACGCTCACTTGTTTTATGCACACCAAATACAATGAACCTACATAATTTAATTAACTTATCCTAATTGAAAGTAGCCAAAAAATCCCATTTATTAATGTTTGTCCGCGATTTGCATACGATATATCCATTCTGAGCAATTAATTAGAATCGCATAGTCCCTATATGAGTTGTTCGCCATGTGATTGTTGTTGTTAATTGAATTCATAGTGAAACCAATTAAATTGTCTAAAGTCATCAAGATATGGACGCGCAATTCAAAGTTTAATTTAATAATTCACTTTTATTTTGTTACGTCTTTTTAAATATAAGATTCTTTTTCTTTTTCTGATTTGATAATATTCGATGAATTAAAACAAAATTCCTTCATTTAAAAAATAAAATAAAAAAGGGAGATTCAATGTCATGTCGATCGTATATGATAACTCTGTCAGAGTTTAGGATTAGGCTATTGCAGGAGAGAGCCATACTTCGGTTGGTGAGCTTTCCACCTAGTTTCCAACTGCTTATATTGTCATTCATTCATTCATCCTAATTATTCATATTGCTTCATACCATAAATTATTATTTTTCTCCAGGGGTAAAATCAAATGAATATTCAACTTTTTAAATAAAAGTCGTTTTAAGAATATGGAAATCATGGCTCACCAAATCAAAACAGTTCGTTGAGCTCCGAACTTTTTTAACTTGAACAACATACAAAATGAAATTTAAATCGGAAAATCCTGATATATAAGCCCTCCAATAATTAAATTGGTAAATTTATATACCGATAAACAAGAGCTTAATAAAAGTATGAATCATCAACTTAGAGTAGAATTCATACTTGTATTTTCTTTTATATAGACAAGAGATGTACTATTAATGTACGGTTTTCGTCTCGAGTTTTCATAAATAATCCATCGATTTAGACTTAAGATTTCTCCGTTATGCTAAGTAACCATACTTGTTAGGACTCATATTTTTATTAAATTACCTTAATAACCATGGACCAAAAACTCATATTATACTATATCAGCCCGTCACCTCCCATACCATAACCATACACACCCTTGAGCGTATACAACCTAACTCTCTTATCCGACCTGATTTTAGAACATTATATCAACTTAACTCATAAGGGCTCATCAATCCTTTAAAAGAAGTCAGTTTCCCCTACTTAACCGACTTGATTCATGACGATCTCAATATTTAATGTCATATCAGTCGTGGACGGACAATAATATAATTTTTTTCCCTATGTATAAAAAAACTTATGGTATGATTAAAACCAACTCGATAAGGGTTCGATTGATAGTAACAATAAAGTCGTTGGACGATATTAAAACTTCTCTATCATTGAAAATCACTGAAAATTAATAGGTGATTCTTTTAAACTGTCAATTAAAATCGTATCTTTTCCGTTATAACTTTAAAAAAAAAGTTTGATTTTTTATTCAATTCACAATTTAATTTGCAAGTAACTCATAATTAATTTATAAAAGAGAATAAATGGCCAATGTGATTTCTTAATTTTGAAAGAGAAGGGAGATCTTTTTTCTTTTCTTTTCTAATTTCTTTTTCTTTTTCTTAGCCGGGCGAAAGCCTCACTATAGTTGTGGTAATTAACCCCAACTACTATCAGTCAAATATAACCTTTTTTTTGACGTTTAAAATAATTGATATTATCTCACATTAATTTTGAACACCATTTACCTAATATTTTAGGTAAATCAGGTAAATGCTATTCAGAATTGATGTATTAACCTAATAAATTTGCGTAAAATATCTCGCATCAATCCCCTAGTTTGTGTAAATGCCAAACACCTTCAACAAGATATGAACACGAAATATAGTAATATTTTCTTAAACCCACTCGATTATTTATTTATTTTAAATTAACAGTATGGTTCTTGAAGGGTCAAAAGTGATGGCGCATCCAAAGTGTACTTAATTTCCAAGAAATCAGACGAATTCAAAATTTCCCAACTCCGTAGAATTTCCAATTATTTTTAAAAAAGCATCCCAAAGTAGAAAACTAATATCCACTTTGACCTGATCACCTTTCATATGACCTATATATATATGAACAATATAACCTTCCACCTTTCATGTCAAAAAAACAAGCCCAATAATAATTTTTTTCCTTTCATTCATGAAACCCACAACAACCCTTCTCGACTAAAATTAAACAGCTTAATTCAAGCAAAAAATAAAAATGGATGTAAATGATGCTCATAAAGCTAGTAGTAGCTTAAGATCAAACAGCAAACGTGGCGAAAGCTTTAGGGCTAACAGCTCAAATCTATGGAGAAATACAGGCATTGAGGTGTTTTCAAGGTCGGCGCGCGAAGAAGACGATGAAGAGGCCTTGAAATGGGCAGCCCTCGAAAAGCTGCCAACTTTCGACCGTCTTCGAAAAGGGTTGTTGTTCGGATCGAGAGGCGCCAACGAAATCAACATCCAAGATCTCGGGTTTCAGGATAAGAGGAGCTTGGTTGAGAGATTGGTCAATACAGTTGAAGATGATAATGAGAAGTTCTTGCGAAAGCTAAGGAATAGAATAGATAGGTATACATATATATAGAGTTTTTATTTTGGTTTTTTACATTTAAAGATATATTAATGTGTGCACGTGTTGTTAAATTGGCAGAGTTGGAATTGATATTCCAACAATCGAAGTGAGGTTTGAGCATCTGAATGTTGAAGCAGAAGCTCGTAGTGCAAGTAGGGCTTTGCCTACTTTTGTCAACTTCAATATCAACATGGTTGAGGTAATATGGAACTTCTTGGGTTTTGTAGTAATTATCCAAACTCTAGGGGCAGCATAGTAATAAGTAATATAATTCTGTTATTATACTAATAAAAATATTGTAGGATATCTTGAACACACTCCATATACTCCCAAGTAGAAAGAAGCCTTTTAGCATCCTCAAGGACGTGAGCGGAATAATAAAACCAGGCAGGATGGTTTTGCTTTTAGGTCCTCCAAGTTCTGGAAAATCAACGCTTTTGCTCGCCCTGGCCGGAAAACTTGATCCGTCTCTCAAAGTAAATAGAAATCATATTATTTCTATATATCATGACGAATTTATTATGGAATAATTAACATAAAAAAAAATATATATATATATATATTGTAGACATCCGGGAGGGTGACATACAATGGACATGGAATGGATGAGTTTGTAGCCCAGAAAACGGCAGCGTATATCAGTCAGTATGATTTGCATATCGGAGAAATGACAGTTAGAGAGACTTTGGCCTTTTCAGCCAGATGCCAAGGTGTTGGCTCACGATACGGTACGGTTCCTGCAATTACTAATTATTATATTCAAATTAAATAATAATACTAGTCATAACAATTGGATATGTGACACTTAATATACTTACAGTGTGAATTTATCATGCAAACGTCTCATTTTTTATAATAATTGCATTAATTAACTTTTTTTTTTTTTTATTTAATAAAATTGTTAAAACAGAGATGTTGGCGGAGTTGTCAAGGAGAGAGAAAGCAGCAAATATCAAACCAGATCCTGACGTTGACATCTACATGAAGGTAGTCAATAAAATACAATAAAATAAAAGCTTTTCTAGTTTTAGTGATGGAATGGCGGCTTTTATATGTCTGCAATTTTCATTTTTCAAACTCGTGCCTTAGTAATTGCCAATTGGGAATGACTTTGGTTTAAGATAATGTCATTTTAATTCAGTCACTTTAAAAATAGTCTTCATCATGGGAAAAAGTAAACAGTTCTTTTGTCACTAAGCATTGTTGCTATGTATCGATGGCCGATATATAATATATAATGGATGCAAGAGAAATTATTTATAAATTGCAAGCGTGTCGATATATAAGAAATATAAAATTTTTATAGTAATAATGATTGAACTAAAAAATTAAATAAAGATATTATTAATTAATTGAGAGTGCTAGTTATGATGAGACGCTAAAACTTCTATGTACAAACATGTAATCTTAGTCATATATTTAATATTTTCATAACTTTAAATACTTTAAAGAATTCTAGAACATTTTGACTAGAAATAATATTTTGCCGTTTGTTAATTTGTGGATAATTGATAGCGGATTGCATTAGATTGCATTAGATGATAGTTGATTCTGTTAATTTGTTTGGCTAACTAATTGTATTAGATATTTTTATAGAAGTGTTTGATAAATAACTAAGAACTAATAGCTATTTGAATGTTTAAAATGATCAATAATAAGTAAAAAAAAAAACACAATACAATTAAATGTTGAGTAATTTTTGTGATAATAATATAAAATTGCATGGTGAATATATTGAATAATTAAAATAATACTAATAAAATTATTATTATTATCTTACAATTACTAAATATATAAATCTCTTCAGTTGCTTATTTAAAAATGTATTAAATTTAGTTTAATTTGTACTATATCACTAATAGTTAATCAATAAATTTGTTTTAAATTATATTTGTATTAAATTAATGATGAATATGTTAGTTTTTACACTTAAATGACAAAATATCATTTCAACCAACTTCTTAATTCTCTATTCTAGCATTTTCAAAACGAGCGTTAAACCTAAAAAACTCATTCAAAACATTATTTACAAAACAATCTAATTGAATGAATTACTAATCAATCCTTTAAATTTGGTCAAAATCTCTTATTTATTCTCAAATTTCTAACTTTGAAACACCCGCTTTCTATTTATATTTAAAAGGTAGTAGTACTAAATTTGCATATACATAAATTTAAGTACTTTGAATTTATTATAGAAACGTCCTTAATTATAAGCTTTTAATGCTTCATTGCTTTTTGAAAAGTGGTATCACATCAAACTTAATTATTACTAGGGAATATTGAAAAAAGAATAAACTATCCTTGAGGTATGGATATGGGCCTACGGGGTGATTAAAAAAAGACAAACACACAAACAAACAAAAACTGAATCGTTTTACCCCAATCGACACAATTGACTGATTTTATCATTATTTTACAATCACATTTTTAAAATATACAAACAGCCATGACTTTGGTCTTACATTTTGCAATTACAACCTTCTATGTTTCTAATTATTATTACAAATATATAATAAGCAAAAGATTGGAGGCTCTTATCAACAAGTTGCATCCGGTCAACTAACGATTGATTCGAAATGTAAGATAAAATTAATCATAAAAAGAGATGCAAAGGGTAATTTTCGTAATTATTCTTTTATTTTGCACACACTTTCCTTAAATGTAGAATACTAGATTGCCTGCCATGAATTTAAATTCAGTTGATATTCAATTTTCAAATAGCTAAGTTCAGTTTGATTTAAAAACTAATATTTGCAATTTTAAACATTGCAGGCAGCAGCCACAGAAGGAGATAAAGCAAATGTGGTCACAGATTACATTCTTAAGGTACCTTGAGCTTTAAACCTTGTACATTTCAGCAAACATATATCAATTTGAACAAACATAGAATTTTCAAAATCATGTCGTTTTGGTTCCAGGTTTTGGGGCTTGACATTTGTGCCGACACTATGGTCGGAGATGAGATGGTGAGGGGTATTTCCGGCGGACAGAAAAAGCGTGTCACTACTGGTAAACTCACTACCTACGAAGGGAGTGTTCGTGAAAAAACTTTTCATTTTAGCATAATTGGTTACTGTAATCGAAGCGAATGGCAGTCGAGAAAAAAAAAATAAAAATCGAGTGTTAGTAAATAAAAATAAAGCATGGATTAGTTAAAAGCGAGTAATTGGTGAATTAAAGT
Source organism: Phtheirospermum japonicum (assembly GCA_014905375.1). NCBI lineage: Eukaryota > Viridiplantae > Streptophyta > Magnoliopsida > Lamiales > Orobanchaceae > Phtheirospermum > Phtheirospermum japonicum. The sequence continues at coordinate 1,189,300 of BMAC01000030.1, read as the reverse complement.
CGTAAAAAGTGTTTTATTTGTGTGTAAAAGTCAAACTAAAAGCGGACAAGATTCTAATTAGATTATGCAAACCAGAAGCCAAATATTTTTTTTAAGAGCAGAATTGTGTTAAAATGGGGTTATAAAGACACTAATTTTTTGGTGTGGAAAATCACAGGAGAAATGATGGTTGGACCGGCAAAGGCGCTTTTTATGGATGAGATATCGAACGGGCTGGACAGTTCGACGACATACCAAATCGTGAATATGCTTAGACAACAAGTTCACATTATGAAAGGAACGGCTTTTATCTCCCTGCTGCAGCCAGCTCCCGAGACGTATGATCTGTTCGATGACATCATCCTCTTGGCCGACGGCCAGATCGTCTATCAGGGTCCCAGAGAAAATGTTCTCGACTTTTTCGAATCAATGGGTTTTAAATGCCCGGAACGGAAAGGAGTAGCTGATTTCTTGCAAGAAGTAAGCAAAAAAAAAAAAAAAAACAATTAAAAAATATTATCAAATTATCTTTAAAATTACAAATACCCTTTTGAATATTTATGTTCTATTTTCGATTAAGCTCTGTCCCATAAAGGTACAGTTACAAAGACTACCCTCGAGGTTTGGCCTAATTATAAGAAAATCCAGCTATATTTTGAAATTTACAAAAACAACCCATGAGGTTTACATTCCATCTTATATTTTACACCTAAACTAGAGGAAATTGCTGATGTCATCAAATACTTTTACAATTACATCACTCAACTCCTTCAAACTTTCCGAATAACCCCACCTTTTCATCTTAAATATACACTTAAACCCCTCAACTTTTTTAAATACTACATATAGTCAGATGAAATGTTGGGGCCATTTGTAATATTTAGAAAATTTGTTGGTAATTATCGCAAACCTCACGGGTAGTTTTTTGTAATTATCCCAAAATAAAATGACGATGTTTTCTCTTCATTCGTCGGTTCTAATGTGAGGATAATAATAAATATGAAGGTGACATCAAAGAAGGATCAACAGCAATACTGGGCACATAGGCACGAGCCGTACCGTTTCGTCTCGGTAAGTGACTTTGCGGAGGCATTTCAATCGTTTGTCATTGGCCGGCGAATCGGGGACGAGCTTGCGGACACCATTTGATAAGACCAAAAATCATCCAGCCGCTTTGACAACAAAGAAGTACGGTCTCGGTAAAAAAGAAGTCCTCAAAGCCTGCGCCGACAGAGAATACTTGTTGATGAAGCGAAACTCGTTCGTCTATTACTTCAAGCTTTTCCAGGCAAGTAAAATTTTTAAACTTGAATTTCATCATCTCCATCCATTATAAAGTTAGTGGGTGTATGTAGCAAACAAAAAAATTACTTTGATGGGTGTATTCAGCCGTACCTTACCAAAAATAATTTTTGTACATGTGGCTTTTCAGCTTACGGTGATGTCACTTATAGCGATGACACTCTTCCTACGAACAGAGATGGAGAAAAACACTATACAAGATGGAGGGGTATATACCGGTGCTCTATTTTTCACAGTCATCATGATCATGTTCAACGGGATGTCGGAGCTCGCGATGACCATTTACAAGCTTCCCCGTCTTCTACAAACAACGGGATATGTTCTTTTTCCCGCCATGGGCTTATGCTATTCCCTCATGGATATTGAAAATCCCGGTTACATTTCTCGAAGTTGCAATATGGACATTTACCACTTATTACGTAATTGGGTTCGATCCTAACGTAGGAAGGTAAAATTAAATAAAAATAAAAAAAATCAGCAATCTTTCAGATTTGCATATATACCCTGATGTTTGTTTCTATCTTAAAAATACACCTTCAATGGGGGTTATTTGTAATTTTAAATGATAAATGTTTTAAAGTGTTTTTTAACCCATTCTTGAAATGTAATTATATACTAACGAAGAGTCTTTTGTGCAGGTTGATGAAACAGTACCTGTTGCTTTTACTCGTTAATCAAGCAGCATCAGCATTGTTCAGATTTATCGGTGCAGCTGGTAGGAACATGATCGTTGCAAACACGTTCGGCTTGTTCGCACTGCTTCCTGCTTTTTGCATTAGGTGGCTTTGTCCTTGCACGAGGTAAAAAAAAAAAGGTCAAATATTTAAAGAGGCACTCTCCTTTTCGGGCAGTCTGACAAATCTTGACCCATCAGACAGTTCCCTAAAACTAAATCTTAAAAAAATACCAAAAATAGAAAAACTCTGAAAAACAAAACTAAAACAACTAAAAAAAAAAGAAGCCTAAAACTGAAAAACTATAATTTCGGTCTAACAGAATGTACCGAAATGCGGTCTGACACAAGTTTTTCCCATATTTAAATCTACTCTACAGTAAAACGGGTGGTTATGTTTCATGACATTTTTTAATCTGTTTTTCAGTCGATGTCAAGAAATGGTGTCTATTGGACCCCCCACCCCACCCCCCACCCAAAAAAAAAAAAGATAAGAAAAACTGAAAATTGAACATTTGGGCTTGGTCTAACGGAATGTACCATCAGACAGTAAAACGGGCGGTCATATCATTATTTTATGACATTTTTTAAATCCGTATTTCAGTTGATGTCAAGAAATGGTGGCTCTGGGGCTACTGGTCCTCGCCAATGATGTACGCTCAAAATGCAATTCTCGTCAACGAATTCACAGGGCATAGTTGGAGCCGGGTAAGTCAATGCATCAAATTCTTTCTTTCTTTCTTTCTTTTTAAATATATATACATATCTGAATACAGGAACTAATCAAATTATTGTCATTTTATAGTTAATAAACGGAACCAGACTGGGAGTTCTCGTGATGGAGTCTCGAGGTTTTTACCCTCAAGCGTACTGGTATTGGATAGGAGTGGGGGCCATGTTTGGATTCATATGGATATTCAATATTTTCTACTTATTCTCGCTAACATTTCTTAACCGTAAGTGTTTTTTTCAACTATCTGACCTTAAAAGGACTTTCTAAATTACACTTACCAAATAAAAAATAATAATAATAAATAAAATATGTTGCAGCTTTCGAGAAACCTCAAGCTGTATTACTCGAAGAAACTGAAAATGACGCGGCGTCAATGGGAACAGATGTGATCGAAGCCATTGGGCATAAGAAACGAGGAATGATTCTTCCATTTGAACCACATTCTCTCACTTTCGATGATATTCGATACTCAGTGGACATGCCCGCGGTAGGTTCAATTTTATTTATTTTTGGATAACTACAAAAACAACCCCCGAATTATGGGGTATTTGCAAAAAAAAAAAAGGCAGCTAACTCCGAAAATTAACCAAAAACAAAAAACATCAGAGCTTTGATTCTACTTAGATATTGCCCCAATCATTAGTTGGTCTGACGGAATTTGCTGACGTCATCAAATATATTCAGTTACACCCCTCAACTTTCCAAAATATTCAAATAGCCCCGAATTTTCATCGAACTATTTGTCATGCTTAGAAAGTTTGATAAATGTATAATGTAAATGTGAGACAAATAGAGTTGATGACATCAGGTTTTCGTAATTTTCAAAGTTAATTGGATATTTTATTAATTTGGCCATACCTCAAGGCAGTTTTTGTAATTATCCTTTCTATTAAAAACTAAAATTATGTATCCGAAGGAGTACCAATTAATATCTCAATAACTATTCGACCTGCAGGAAATGAAAGCTCAAGGTGTTGCAGAAGATAAACTGGAGCTCTTGAAAGGCGTGAGTGGGGCTTTCAGGCCGGGTGTACTTACGGCGTTGATGGGTGTTAGTGGAGCTGGCAAAACAACATTGATGGACGTGTTAGCCGGACGAAAAACAGGCGGATATATCGAGGGCAATATCACTATATCTGGGTACCCAAAGAACCAATCGACATTTGCTAGGATTTCTGGATATTGCGAACAAAACGATATCCATTCTCCAAATGTTACGGTTTATGAGTCCCTCGTTTACTCGGCTTGGTTGAGATTGCCACAAGATGTTGATGCGGATACTAGAAAGGTTACTAGATTAAGACTTTATTTTATATAAGGGACAATTACACACATTAACCTTAAAAGTTTAGCCTAATTACAGAAAAAAAAAATTATCTTTTCGAAATTACAAAAACTTTATTTGAGGTATTTTTTTATTTCTTTTTTACCATTTTACAAATTTAACCAGTTGAGGGTGTAATTTTTTCAAAAAAAGAAAAAGTACAACCTCAAGGATGTATTTGTAATGCTTCAAGGGGGTAGTTATAAAGATATTTGATTTTCTTTTTTAGGTAATTAGGCTAAATCTCATGGTTAATTTTGACTCAATTGTCTAATGAGAAAAACTTTCAAAATCCCCTCCTCAAATTTACAAAGATATGACATTTATCACCTTACTTCTAACACTGAATCAAAACTTCATGGGTCCTTTTTGTAATTTTAAAAGTTAAATCATTTTTTTTTATTAGGTAAAACCTCAAGGGTATATAAGATGACTATATTTCCACAATTTGACACAGAGTTAATATTGAGTTCCTTTTTTGGCTTCAGGTTTTCATTGATGAGGTAATAGAACTTGTAGAGCTTACCTCGTTAAGAGGCGCGTTAGTAGGGTTGCCAGGAGTCAACGGCCTCTCGACCGAGCAGAGGAAAAGGCTTACGATTGCGGTTGAGTTAGTAGCAAACCCTTCGATCATATTCATGGACGAGCCAACTTCAGGGTTAGACGCAAGAGCTGCTGCAATTGTGATGAGAACGGTTAGGAATACCGTAAATACGGGACGAACAGTTGTGTGCACCATCCATCAGCCTAGCATCGACATATTTGAAGCATTCGATGAGGTAAGAAAATAGCTCGTAATAAATTAAGGAGATAATTACAAATAATTGCATAGGTACAAAAAAAGGAGAAAATGGTTAATTATTCTTTGCAACCTAAACTTTTTT
>BMAC01000030.1:1144023-1154365 GCA_014905375.1 Phtheirospermum japonicum | reverse complement strand
AAATAATTTATTCATTTCTGAAACCATGAAAATCAAGTACGTGTGCTTAAATAAAATTAATTTTTGTAAAATCAATTCTTGCACTTCCAATAAAGCTAAACTGATTTTTTTTAATCTGGTCGTATATGCAGTGCTACACTAATATTTGGGGGCAAAGGTTCTACAGTGAATCAGATTTGATGGCGGTACATAAATTACGCTAAAGAAAGAGGATTTTCCATATATGCTCCTGTGAGTTTTACTTAAAACTCTTTCACAACCATGCTCTTTGTTTTCTCCGTCTTTAAAGGCTCATAATCAATAATTTTAAATCACTTTTCTTTTTGAATTGAGAATGCAATTGTGTTAGGGAAAAACACATTGCCATCCAAACTTTGCCATTTTGGGAGCAAGTTTTTTTTTTTTTTTTTTTCTTTTTCCCGTTTGGCACCTGAACTCCATGAATTTTGCACTTGATTTTTGAATTGTTGACCGGGATTCTATCACATGCTCGACATGCCTCTTGTTTGCACACTTTTTGGTTAATCCCAGGTTATTTGATGTGCTCAATTTCCACTGTTAAGCCTAAACTAAAAGCTTTGATTTAGTACAAATTTTGTGCACATAAAACAACCTGGAATTCACCAAGAATTGCACAACCTAGAAGCGTGCCGTGCATGTGACAGAATTGCGCTAAAATGTTCCACAACTTAGGCGCTCTAAATGACAGTGCAAACCCATCTGTGTAGTTCATATGACAATGTGTAACTCAAAAAATAACAAACAAACAAAAAATGTCTTTAAATATGTGAAAATCGTCAAAATAACAAAGTATTTAATTTCACCCTAATTTTAATTGACATGCGTGAAAATTTCCATGTGTGATAATCTTTTTTCTCTAGTCATATATCATTGTATCGATGTATCAGGAAATAAACTCAAAAGAATTTGCGAGTTTCGAAATAGAAAAACTTAGTTTCCATAAAGTAAAGAATAACTTAAGCAACAAAAGAGAAAAATCATTTGAACTTCAACTATATGTTTCAAGATATAAAGTTCATAATGTATTATTGGTACGGGCACGTTTTTCTTCTACAGGATTTTGTACCGCTGACCACAGGACCTCTTGCGATACGAAGAGAGGTTTTGAGAGATAAAAAAAGATGAGTAGGAAAGAGAAAAAAAGCCAAGTAGGATTATTTTATTTTTCAAGTTATGTAGAATTTTTTTTAAAATAATTATGATAGATTTGGTTTCCTTTTTTAATTAAAAAGCCACTTAGTATTAGTTTTCTCTTTTAATTATGTAGGAATCTTCTTAACATAATTAAGATGGATACTCTAATTAATATTAAAAAAATAAGAATTAATATTATATATATATATATAATCACTTATATATTATTTTGGTTTTATTATGACTTTTTTAACGTTTTTTTCGTTATTTTTTTCATTCCGATTCCAACAATATAAAATTTATCATTTTTTCTTAAAAATAATTTGATCACTTTATTTAATTAAATTATAACAAAATGCACAATACAATATAATTTGATATTATTTTTATAGGCTATCAACATATTGTTTGTAAAATATTATTACGATTCAACACTTTTTTATTTGAACTGATCTCATAGAATAATGTATTTTGATATTATCTTAGAAATCGCGTAAAACAATACAAGTGCAAACCCAACACTAAGTGGAATGAACACTATGACGTCAACTATAATAAATTTAAAAAAATATCAACTAATTCCCCTAAAAAAATGAGTTATGAGTTGAGCCATATATATGAAAGAACAAGCTCATGCAGTGATAGCTTCGCAGCCTTCTTCTCTTCCACCCTTACTGCTGAACACGAAAATTACGAGCAGTCCAAATCCAAACAGAGCAATACGTAATATAATTTGGATATCGTCGTAATTTTATGGGCTTCGGCCAAAGAATACAACACCATGTTTGGTTTTGCAGAAGAATCGGAAATCAAGAGGTAAAAGAGCCCTATAACTCGAGTATGCGTCTTTGAACGACTATATTTAGAGACAAGCGTAAGCATCTTCCCAGCAGAAATCTTGAGGGAGCCAGGCGAAGAGTAACAAGTGGATATGCCCACAATATAACCGGCCTCGTTTCTAGGTTCATCTCCAGTCCCATAAATTGGACTGGACGAGCATACTTCTCTTCCTCCCTCGCCATAAAGAGTTGAGCCAACGCCTCCTGCATGCTGGTGTCCAACCCCGTAAACAACATCACCGCCAGTCGGTAAACTAACGCTTAGGGTTCTGGTATGAGTGCAATGATCATTGGCCCCACCAACGACACATGATTCAACATCATACTCAACCAGGCAATGATGTCTATCTCCAACCCTGCTAGACTCATCCGCCTTCGTCCCTATATCAGTAACATCAAGTATATATATTTTAACTGGCAAAATTGAGGCATCCCAATAAACACACGTCACTTTATACCTCAAATATAGGCTTCTCTTCACACCTTTAAACCCTTCCTTCACCTTACATCTCACCTCGTCAAAACAGCATCTCAAGCCGCCTTTATAATTTGTCGACAACAAACGGCCAGTCACATTGTACAAGTCACACCTGCACTCGGTACAAAATCCATCTGAAACTTAAAACCCTTGCATTCACGATACTCATTCAGCCAACAAACGTCACATATGAAATTATTTTCTCAAATCCGTGTGAAACCCTAAATCGAAATAATATGCAAAAACTCAAACCTTAAAATGCAGTAAATAATTAACCCTAAAATACTAATTTCGAAACTGAAATCTTAAAATCGAAAGAAACCCACCTTTGATAAATCAACTATGAATGGACAAGTCGTCGGTGCTCGGTGAAAAAGTGATAAACGGACACGATCTTGAAGTTGAGCGAGACCCGGCGGCCCTACGCGAACCAGCCGGAGCCACCCCACATTGAATCGCTACCGCTGTTCACCGAGCCACCACCGTGCGGTCAATCGAAGGAAAATGACCGATTCTGAAATTGGAGTAGAAAATCAGTCACGCCTGGGGGTGGGGCGTCACCGGGAACCGCCACCTACGGGTTGCTTCCGCCGATGACCGAAGGAGGGGTGCTGCGCGGATCGCCGATTTCTAGAAGTTGGAGAAGAAAGAAGGAAGAAAAATGAGAAACTGATGGGGATTTGATATAATTAGACAAATTACAATAATACCATCGGATCGGGTATTGAATCAGGCCATGAGTTGGCATAACGCGAGAGACCCATTAATCTGAACTTACCAAAGTCTTTGCCTTTATGCTATGCTCTTAACAATATATCAAGAAAAAGACTATAGTTCTCATTTATGCTTAAACTACACTCCAAATCATCTAATAAATCTGGTCATTTATTTAATTTAATTACTGATATAAATTTGTTCCTAAATATTTATATAAGATAGTGGTTTTCATTATAACCTAATTATATATATATATATATATATATATATATATATATATATATATATATATATATATATTATATATATAGGGTTGGATTCAAATGAGAACCTGTCATTATATGTGAACCTAGGGACTCATCTTGACCATTAGATCGAATAATCTTGATGGTTGAGATTATGACACGTCAGCAGCCTAATTATGTAAAATATTGCATTAATTTAATTAAAAGGGTATTTTGGACATATATCAGCAATTCGAAAAAGCACTGCATTGCTCTTTAGAAAACACATGGGTAAAGAAAAAGCACTACGACTGTATACAAAAAGCATCACAAAAATCATTTTATAAATAAATGTAATTAAATTTTAAAACCTGAATATTAAAAAGTATCGCATGTGATTAATTTTAGCACTACATTGCTGTATAAAAAAAAGCACTGTTATTTACGAGTAAGAATTTGGATTTTTACAATATTTTAGTTCTTTTATAATAACGTAGCAATACTTTTTTAATATTATTGCAGCGCTTTTTTACTACACTATCACTGCTTTGTTTATAATAACGTAGAAATTGGGGTTTTGCTTAAATTGGTGGCTCAATAGAATATGATCAACAGTCCTGGGGGAAAATTGAAATGGGTGGCAAAAGTTCTGGGGTCAATTTGCAGTATCTTGAAAATAGATGGGCATTAAAATCAAAACTCAGCCCTAAAATTCATTAGGGCCGTCGGCCCCGACTGGGCTAACCCTCCTCCCTTTTCCAATTGCAGAAAAATTGGCGAATTTGGGGATCGACCGGCGAATGGCACCTGGCGACGGCAATTGGGCGGCAGCGTGGAGTCGAGGTCGGCAGCGGCTGGTTCACCGTGGGCCGTGAACAAGGGGACAAACGGTGGTGGTGGTGGTGTCGGTAGTTTGGGGCGGCGATTGGGATCGGGCCGGTCGGCTGGGTTCGACTCGCCGCTGGGTCTCGCCAAAAATTTTCGGGACTCGGCCGATTTGGCCGGTGGTGTTGGAATCGTGGGCCGCTGGTGTGGCGATTCGGATGGTTCGGCGTGGGGCTTTTGGGTACGGTCGGTTCTCCTTTCTCCTTGCGGCTGAAATCGCCCGACGTCTTCAGCGCCGGCTCCAGCGTTCGGCCATATACGGCCGGTGGTTCAAGGTTCTGGGTTTGGGTTCAATTTTCTGAGGCGGCCGTGTGTTCGTGGTTCTGAGGCGGCGGCCGTGTGTTCGTGGTTCTGAGGCGGCGGCCGTGTGTTCTAGGTTTGGGTTGAATGTTATGAGATTTTGGTGAAAACGGGAGTTGATTTAATATGATGAACAACATTTTTAAAATTACCTAAAAGTCCTTTTCATTCCATATATATAATTTAATGAATTTAAAAAATATAAAAAATCTGATCCACACATTTTATTAGATCTACGGCCTGGATTGGTCCCTAGGTTCGCATATATTGACGTGGGTTCTATTTGAACCCAATCATATATATATATATATATATATATATATATATATATATATATATATATATATATATATATATTCGTGCGTGGTGTTGTCTTAAAGTGATATTTAAATAGCATTAAATGATTATACAAGAGTACAAAAAGAAATGCAGATAGGAATATGAGGTTGATTAAATTATATGTGAACCCAGAGACTTATCTTGGCCTTAAATCTAATAATATGTGTGAACCAATTTTTTTTTAATTTTTTTTTTAATTTTATTAAATTAATTATATGGTAATAAAGGGTGTTTATGTAATTACACAAAGGCCAAGAATCAAATAAAAACCCAATCCTATATCTCTACCCAGTATCTTCCCCAAAACCCACGACTCATTAACCCTAATCTGCTTCTCTACCCCGTATACCCCGTACACCAGAAATCTGCTTCCCCAAAACCCACGACACATATGGCAGGCTCCAAACGGCGAAGATTGGGAAGGCGGTGGCGTGGCGGCGGTGGCGACGACTGAATGCGTAGGTGGTGGTGAAGCCTTGGCGGCAGCGGTTCGAATTGAAGGTGGCTTCGGCTAGGGCATTAGAAAATCGGCGCATCCCCTTTCTCTTCCTCGGTTGTCGTCGGCGACGGTGGGTGGTGGTGAAGCCTTGGCGGCAGCGGTTCGAATTGAAGGTGGCTTCGGCTAGGGCATTAGAAAATCGGTGCATCCCCTTTCTCTTCCTCGGTTGTCGCCGGCGGCGGTGGGTTTCTGCTTCTTTTCCGCCGTCCCCTCTCCCTCGCCTGCTCATCCATCGGTTCGGCGTCAAGGCAATGGTCGGCGACGCCAGTTTCCGGTTTGCTGGCCGTGAATAAATATGGTAGCAACGGTCGGCTTCGTGGTGGTGAAGCTTTTGATTTTTGCAGGTGTTTGTTAATGGCAGACGGGCGGTGATGGTGAACGGAGCTGTAGCCTTGAGATTTGCTGCTTCTTCGTCCATGGCGGCTGTTCCTCGTGAAGAAGAAAGCAAAGATTGGTAGGGTTCTGTATTTGGGCCATTTTTTGATCAATGTTGCAAAGGGTAGGCTTGAGTGTTGGGCCAAGTTTTTAACAACTCATGGGGTGGAGAAATGTTAAGCATTGGGCATACTATAAGTTGGGCCAAAAAGCAGTGTTAGTGTAGTAAAAAAACATTGCTACTTTATTATAAAAGCACTAGTTATATAGTAAAATCCAGATTCTTACTCGTAAATAGTGGTGTTTTTGTATACGGTTTTGTAGTGCTAAATATTATTCATATGCGATGCTTTTACTATTAAATTTTTTTAATTTAATTACATGTATTTATTTTATATTTCTAAACATGCAATATGTATCTTAAATTGTAGATCTTGAGAATATGATTAATATGATACATATCTTATTTAAAACGAATAAAAATTGAGAAAGTTATGGTTTGTTGAAGATTTGAGTTTTTTTTCTTTCAAATTTTGAATTTGACCACGTGACAGTAGTTGTAAACGAATTTTGTGATGCTTTTTTGTATACAGTAGCAGTGCCTTGTTTTCTTTATCCGTTGTGCTTTCTAAAGAGTAATGCGGTGCTTTTTATAAACGTTGTTATATGTCCAAAATATATTTTTTATTAATTTAATGCAGTATGTTACATAACGTTGTTATATGTCCAAAATATATTTTTTTATTAATTTAATGCAGTATGTTACATAAATACCCTGCTCACATGTCAAATTCTCAACCATCAAGATTATCCAATTTAATGGTCAAGATGAGTTACTAGATTCACATATAATCACATGGTTCCATTTGAACACAACCATATATATATATATATATATATATATATATATATATATATATATATATATATATACACACGCGCGCGTGTGGTGTTGTTTTAAAGTGATATTTAAATAGCATTAAATGATTATACAAGAGTAAAAAAAGAAATGCAGATAGGAATATGAGGTTGATTAAATTAGATATATTTAAATAGTACACAACTTTGGTAAAGATGCACATACACAACATGGATCCATCATTACAGCATAAGATGAAATGCAATCTGCATTTCTTTACTCTTTATTTTAATTGGGCAAAAAAATAGTAATTGAATCCTTAATTTCGTCAAGGAATTGATAGACATGAAATAATTGGACATTAGTCCTCAAACTTTGAAATATTCCACAAGCAACCCATTAATATGGGGCTTCAACACTTTCTCCGGATGAGTGTAGCCATCTTGATTGTGCTTGTAAACAACATCTATCAATCGGGCCAAGTTGGCAACTCTTTTGATTATCTCCGTTGAGACATCCTTTTCTTTCACAAACTCCTCATTAATATCCTTCCAAGCTTTCTCAGCCATATTATTGAACTCATTCATGGCCTCTTCCTCGGATACTCCATAATCGTTCATGTAACATTCTATGCCCGTCGTCGTTTGTCCCCTTTTCTTCTCAACCTTCAAAATTATCAGGAAAAAATTTCTAATCAATTTTTAATCTAAGTTACCAATTAGGCCTAATAATGCAAAAATCCTCATATTTAAAACTCAAGTATGTTTCACATGATCACATCCACTTCATTTAAAAATCTACGACAAGTTAAAATGGATTCAGATCGAACAAGAAGGTGAGTTTTTGAATTTGAGCATGACCAAGAATTTTGCATTTCAGCCGAACAAGAAAACAAAGATGTTGAACCAACAAATTTAATTATACCTACCTCATATGTAGCTATATCATCGATGACTCGACATATAGTAACATTAGCGACTTGGATTTTAGGTTTTCTCATTAACCAATCAAAGGCCTCCTTCGTCGCAGATTTCATGCCGATGAACGATGTCGTTGCAAGCAAGTAGTAAGTGCTGGTAATGAAACCATTGGCCATGTAATCAGCAAATGGTGGCTTGTATCCTTCAATAAACCACTTAGCCTCAATGTTGTAGCTTCTTATTATTTCCTTCATCTGGTCAAGTGTGCAAATTAGAAGATTGCTGGATTATACATATATATGAATTCAAATAATATAAATGGTGCTTCAATATATATAACTATTAATTGATCGTACCGTAGATTTTGCATAATGAACTGCAAATGATCTCCCTTGTTGTCTTAGTTCTTCGTTATAATGATCGTAGAGATCTAAGAGAGCTTTGTAACATATCTTCATATAATCCGGGAGCTTTTCCATTTCCTTGATATCCCATCTGATAATCATTCAATAGAGAAATATTGAACACGTAAATATAAGATGAAACACTATTTTAAAATAGCAAAATCGAGTTTAATTGTCATATGGCAATGAATATTACCTTTCTATCGCATCTGTGAAAATTTCAAGCTCATCAACTGTACCATACGAGTCGTAAGTGTCATCAATCACGGATATCATAGCAATGGTTTTAGCCAACATGACTCGAGCTCGAGAATATTGAGGCTCAAAATAGACTCCCAATGTCCAAAAATAGCATTCCACCACTCTATCTCTTGCATAGCAAAGTTTTGAAACAAGGTCCAAGTCCTTCCACCACCTGATCAACAAAGCAACAAAATCAAACATCATCTTAATTAAATCTCATTTTACAATTTTTATAAATAGTTTTAATTTCTATTTTACAAATATCCAAGAAATATTTACCTTGAGACCTCATAGAGCTCTTTCTTGTGCAACATTTGGACCAAATTGAAATCCATCTTTGCAAGCCTCAATAGCGATTCATCCTTTGCTTCATCCTCCTCGTACAATGCAATAAAATTACGCGCCTCGACTCTTGGTATGCCCCTTTGAAGGGATTGCTGCAAAGCATGCCTCACTTGTCTCCCCATGACATTATGGCTCAAATCAAGTTGTCCTCCTATGGACTCGAGATGAAGGGTAGTAAAAATAAGCGCCTCGTCTAAAATGGTTTCGCCGTGATACCTTAAATGCGCTGCTTCGTAGAGGCTTAGCAAACCCTTAACGTCACACTTAAGGATTTCTTTGAACTTGCCATTGTTTTCAGTGAATTTTTCAAAAACACCTAAATAAAACGATTAGTCGTATAATATTAATCACCTTTGAGTTAGTGAATTAATTTTTTACATGTCATTAAGAAAATATTTAATTTTTCTTACCGGAAGGCGCATCTAATGCATGTTGCCTCAACAATCTGAATTGCAGTGCAGTGATGAACAAATCATGGCTCTCTTTGTTTTCGATTTTGGAGTAGCCATTGAATGTCAATTGGAGTTGCTCTTGAATTTCTTTCTCGAAATGATACGACAAACCAAGGCGTTCGATTGTGTCAATCAAGATTAACTTTTCTTGCAATTTCTTGTCATTTGCAACTATCATGTGCCTCACTTTTTCTTTCAGAAGATCAATCTCCTTGGCACACGAGTCTGATATCTGTAGGACAAAAAAAGTTTGAACACCAACAAATATATCATGCAAAATGCAAACCCTAAAAGGGAAAAGAATTGTAATGCATGATTTATTGTGGCATAAACTAATTAAAGATATTATATATATAGAAATCAAACTAAAAGTGGGATTATCCCTCTACTTTTAGATTCTGATTAAATTATATATGCAGAATCTAATTATATGAGAATCCAAAAATTATATATAATACTTTTAGCTAAAAGATGTGACATTCACTTTATTTTTATTAATTGCAAACAGACCCTATATAGCCAAACTTAATTATTTGAGGATATAAAACACATGCATGAATTTAATTCCAACATGAAGAGGATATAAACCTGAGTATCAACACAAGGAGAAGTAAAAAGATCACCCCACAGGCTTGGGGAGAAATTCGCGACGGGACGAGTAATCTCCTCTTGACATGAGTTTACAATAGTATCATTCATCTCTATAGAGGCCATTGATAGATATAACAGCTTCTAAATAGGTTAAACTAAGCACTCTGATCTCAGGACAAATATGTGCTGGTTTTAATTAGATGATGAAATGACAGACAGGTTTAGAGAGTATTTATAGCGATACAAAACCCTGTAGAAAATTCCATTATTTTATTAATTTTGCTTGATTTTGCATTTACGTCCAACGTTAGCATCTATAATTCTCGGAGTATTCGTGGACTGATGTAAAGTTTCCAGTCATTGATACTACTTTTCTAATCTTATACATGGTTAGCTTTGTTTGGTGCGGTCTCATTATTCAAAAATTGCTCTTTGATTTTAGCTATAATTACATAAACTACCATCAGTTTTGGGTGCTTACAAAAGGAAAAAAAGAATAAAAAAAGAAAAAAAAGAAAAAAAAACAAACTAAGGTTTGACCCTGTCTTAATGAGTCCCGGTTCTTAGTCTACGCATGTTATAAGGGGGATCTTTTTCTTTCATATGAGCGAATCACTCATACGTACATACATATGTGTGTGTGTATATATATATATATATATATATATATATATATATATATATATATATATATATATATATATATATATATATATA
>BMAC01000030.1:1114219-1143998 GCA_014905375.1 Phtheirospermum japonicum | reverse complement strand
TATATATATATATATAGGATTGGGTTCAAATGAGAACCCCGTCATTATATGTGAACCTAGGGACTAATCCTGGCCTTAGATCTAATATTGCACAGTGCAATTATATGTCCAGGTTCATTGTGCTTTTTACACAGTACTGTAGTGCTAAAATCAGTCAAGTTTTTTTAATTTAATTATATATATATATTTTTTACATTTTAAAACATGCAATATGTATCTTAAATTGTAGATCTTGAGAATGTGATTAATTTGATATATATTTCATTCAAAACGAATAAAATTTGAAAAAGTTATGGTTTGTTGAAAATTTGAGTTTCATTTCAAAATTTTGAATTTGCAGTTTATAGACGAAATTTGCGATACTTTTTGTATACAATCGTAGTGTTTTTTTCTTAATCTATTGTGCTTTCTAAAGAACAATGTAGTGCTCTTTGTAAACGTTGATATATGTCCAAAATACCATTTTTAATTAATTAATGCATTTTTTACATTATTACCATGCTGACATGTCATGATCTCAACCATCAAGATTATCCAATCTAATGGTCAAGATGAGTCCCTAGGTTCACATATAATGACGGGTTCTCATTTGAACCCAACCTATATATATATATATATATATATATATATATATATATATATATTAAAGGTGACTTCTACGGTGCCGTGAAGGTACCATTCCCCACTTAATCAGAACCATTAGATTAAAAGTTGGTTATGGATAATGGTAAGATCAATGGATGTAAATGCACGGGGCTGGAAGGTATGGTGCCTTCACGGCACCCGTAGTCATTTCCTATATTAAAATGCAAAATTCTCCTAATATATGTGTTTGTTTCGTATACTTTATTTATTAAATAAAAAATTTTAATATTTTGTTTGCTTATGTGTTCTCCGAGCCTAATGTTTACTTAATTTAATATATTTTTTATTGTATCTTACCTAATATAATTTTTTATTATATTTTTCATTATTCAATACTTTCCTTTGATTTCCTAATATAAAAATATAAATAAGTCATATATAATTAGTAGATAAGATTTAAATTAGTTATTTTAATTAAAATATAAACTAAATACGAATAATTTTAATTTTAAAAAAATAATTATGAAAATAATTAAATAAGTTTCATCGATGATAGAATTTAAAATAATTTCATTTTTGGAGATTCTATATAAGTAAAATATGAGTTATTTACAATAATCTAAGTATGTAACTAAATATTAGTAATGGATTCAATCTAAACATAAAAATATTAAATTATACATTAATAAATATTTATTAGACACCAGTACAATACGACACCAATTTAGAGTATGACATCTTTTGAATATCTTAAAGTATGTAACTAATAATTATTAACGAATTTATTCTAAACATTAATATATAAAAATAATTTAATAGTAATAATTAATAAAATAGTATTAGACACGGGTTTAGAATGTGACGTCTTTTGGATTTTTGTAAGTATGTAACAAAGATTATTAATGAATTTAATTTAAATATCAAATACAAAATTATTTAATATTTATAATAATTAATAAATAGATTAGACATGTACAAGGCACGGGTTGAGAATACATTATTTTAATTTTTATTTTAGATTTAAAATTATGTAATTATCACAAATATTTTTTATATTTATCTTTTGATAAGTCCCGTGTAAACACGGGCGTTAAAAAGTATATATTAATGGAAAATCTTTCTAATCTATGTGTCTGCTTCTTATGTTTCGCTTGGATAATAAAAAAAATAATTGGTGCTTCGGTTGCTTATGTGTCACCCGAGTATAATATATACCTAATTTAATATTTCTCCTTTATTGTATCTTGCCTAATTTAATATTTTTTTTATTATATTTAGTCTAACTTAATAGTTTTCTTTTATTATATTTTTCTAACTCAATAATTTTCTTTTATACTCCTAATATAAAAATATAAATAAGTCATATATAATTAGTAGAAAAAATCTAAATTACATATGAAATAATTTTAATTAAAAAAAACTTATTTATGAAAATAATTAAATAAATTGTATTTATAATAAAAATTGAAATAATTTATTTTTGAAAATTTAAATATTTTGTATAGGTAATTATGATAACAATAATTGGAGTATGTAACTAAATATTAGTAATGCGTTCAATCTAAATATAAAAAAAAAATTAATACTTATTAGACAATGGCACAATGCGAGAATACTTGAGAGTATGACACTTATTGAATTTTTCAAAGTATGTAACTATAATTATTAACAAAATTAATCTAAACATTAAAAATATAAAATGAGTTAATAATAGATTAGAGACGGGTTGAAAATGTGATATTTTTTGAATTTTTATAGTATGTAAATATAATTATTAGCGAATTTAATTTAAACATTAAAATATAATATTAATTAATGCTGACGGGTTTTGTTGACGGGCAGAAAACCCGTCAGTATATGCTGACGACATGACTATACTGACGAAATGCTGAAGGGCAAAGGCCGTCAGCAAGAAGCCCGTTAGCCGACCCTCAGAACGGTGTCAGTATAATAATTGAGCGACAAGTTTGCTAACGGGTCGCTGACGGGCAACAGTGCTGACGGGTCCATGCCCGTCAGCATAATTAAAAAATATATATATTGCTGACGGGTGCTTGCGTGTCAGCAAAATTAAAAAAAAAAAAATGTTGACGGGCCCATTCCTGTCAGCATTTTTGGGATATATTCAGATCCCCATCTCATCAAAAACAGAAAACGCGTAAGGAAGAAAAATCCCCCCCCTCCTAGTCCGACCGTTGCCACTGCCCGCTCGCTCGTCCCGTAGACGTATGTTCGTTCGGTCAACCTTCACCGTAGCAGCCGCTCGCCCTCCGCCGTAGCAGCAGCTGCCTACCGTCGCTCGCCCATCGTCGCCCGTCCACAAGTAAATTTTTCTGGTTTGGTTTTCAATTCTTTTTATATTTTTTATATTATTTATATGTATTAATTTCATTTTTAATTTGTAATTATAGTTTAGGTTTAATTATGTTTTTAATTTGTTTTTAGTTTCGTTAGTTATATTAGGGTTTCAATTTAGATTTTAATTTTCAATTAAGAAGTAATAAACTCTTTATTTCAATATATTGCCCTAATAAACTCTATATTTTACTAGGATACGCAGCGACTCGTCGCATTTACCGATTATCCTTCGGGAGATCCACGAGACTCATGTACACCCGATAGGTGAAAGTACGAACGTATTCCTCATTCTCATCGTCAGTTGTGGTGGCCCGAGTTTTTGGTAATTAAACTAATATTATTTTTGAAAATTATTATATATAATGATTTTTATTAATCAATTTGTGCTTCTCTTGTTTTGTTTTGTTGTATTTTGCAGAAGCGCTGTTATTGGGATCCGAGCGTATATTTCAAGGCGATCGTACAGAAGAATTTCTATAGTTTTATGGCCGCCTCGTGGCACAGCCATCTCAACGAATGGAAGAAGGCATGGAAAAGGGAGGGGAAGGTGGCCACGTGCGTCGGCGAGCAAATTTATAGGAGATGGCTGGTGGAGTTCGAGAAGCCAAAGAACAAGAAAGACTCAGAGCAAGCGAGCAGAAACAGGCTGAGCGAGCCTAGCGGACCTGGCACTGGGATAGCCAAGCACAGAGGAGGGTCTCACACTGCGATTGGTCATGCACGTCGTCCCGTAAGTCATTTTAGAACATGTTTGTAAATTTAAATCGTAAGTAATTAATTATTTCATAATTAAAAAATAATTGAAATATTGTATACAACACGAGGATTTGGGTAGGAAACCCAATGCATTCGAGCTTTTCCTGACTATGCACCAAAAACCCGACGGCTCTTTCATTGATACTCAATCGCAGCAAATTTTTGTAAGTAATTTTTTAGATGTAATTAATATAAATATATATCTTTCATTTTTAATCTTCATAACGGTAAGAAATACATCAACCAAAATATTGTAGGAGAAATATTAGAGAAATCTGGAGGAGGCTCGTGCTTCATCACGGGATCCTGGCTCCATCGATGAGAACATGATTTACCTACAAACCGTCGGGATGAAGAAGGGTTGGCGGTTTGGCACGGGATGTTTAGGAACTCTTCTGGCTTCGAAGAGTTCCAGAGGCAGTACCTCCTCTATTCCTGATAGCCGTGTCTCGCAGTTCCAGACGCAAATGGAGCTTTTTAAGAGCAAGGTCGAGACGAGCGAGCGTGCACACCAGGAGCATACACGTCAGATGTTACAGACGAGGAGGCTCTCCGTGCCCAGGTGATGAGGGAAGTCGCTGCAGCGATGGCAGCGCGATGTCGACGACAATCTTCTAATGCTCCTGCTGGTCTAGTTCCTGCTCCCGCTGCTGATGATGAGGCGATTTAGTTGATTTACGAACAAATATTACTTATATTTGGTAGTTCATTTATATATTTTAAATTATACGATAAAATTATTATTTTATTTTTAATTTTATAATTTTTTGGGGAAATGCAAATTAGTTTTTTTATTGAATTATTGATATGTGAAATAAAAACAGGTAAATATTTCAATTAAAATAAAAAAATAAAAAAATCTGAGAATGCTGACGGGCAGGAACCGTCAGCATATGCTGACGGCATAGGACCATCAGTAAAATTAGAATTTCCTGATAGGTGTAAGCCAACAGCAAATGCTGATGGCGTACACCACCATCTGCATTTACTGACGGATTTCGTATTATGTCGAGGTGTTTCGCTGACGGCCAAATCCCGTCAAAAAGCCGTCAGAAAATGCTGACGGGTACGTTAATGTCGTCTTACTAACGCCAAAAATGCTGACAGGCCAGACCCGTCAGCATTTAACTATTTTTTTGTAGTGCAACCTGTCTCTAATCTATATTAATTAATTATTATTATTAACTCATTTTATATATTTTGAATTTTTATAAGTATGTAAATATAATTATTAACGAATTTAATATAAATATTAAAATATAATATTATTCAATAATTATAATAATTAATAAATTGAACAGGGCACTTGTTGATAACATATCCTTTCAATTTTTTATTTTAAATTTAAAACATTATAATTTCCACAAATATTTTTTATAAATCTAGTTGATAACATATCCTTTCAATTTTTTATTTTAAATTTAAAACATTATAATTTCCACAAATATTTTTTATAAATCTCATGCAATACACGGATATTAAACTAGTATAAACTAAAATCAAACCATAATAATATTTTATTATAAAAACTTTTATGAATTTTTTTTAACTACCCCAAAACTTCGGGGATCACTGAGTTTAGCGACAAAAATCATCTTAGCACTAAAGTTTAGAGTTACCCACATAATATACTAACAAATAAAAATTAATTTTCTCTTATATTATATCGACCAATTAGTGTTAAAACAAATTTTGCACTTGTTACCGGTACATGTTGCAGTGTTTTATATATTAAAAGTGAAAATCAAGTTCACATGCATTTTTGTAAAATATTATGCTTTCTTGTTTGGTGGGATTGCATATTTTCAGGTTATGTAGCAATTTGGAGCAAGCGTTTCGCATGTAGGACAAATCTGAAACAACTTTTGTATGTGATAATTTTATTTTGGTTTATTATATTGTCCATTTTTCATAAAGGGTACGTGATATTGACCATAATCAAATCACGTTCGCTAAGTTGGCTATTTCATCAAAAAAAAGGCCCAAAATTATCATGTTTGGGCCAAATTAGTGATGTGATAGGATAATTTATTTTCTTATCAATATTTATTTATATTTAAACATTAAATGCTAAATATGTGTTTGAACTACCTAGTTTACCCTTCTACTTTTCAATTTTAATTTTTCCTCTCTTTTCATTATATAAATAATTACTTATTATCTCCAGATCTTCTTAATTAATATTATAATTTAAATCAAGTAAATCTCATGTCAAAACCCTGCAAAACACTGCAACCGCCGCCGAAGAACAGGAACTCGGCAGGGAGCCTGAGCATCTTCCCGAGTCAGTGCATGATGATGGACTCGAGCCCCGTCGCCGCCGGCGAAATTAAAATTGAAAAGTAGGAGGAAAAATTAGGTAATTCAAGCATATTTAAGTATTTAATGTTTAAAAATAAATAAAAATTGATAAGAAAATAAATTATCCTGTCACATCACCAATTTGGCCCGAACTGATAATTTTGGACATTTTTTGATGAATTAGCCAATTTGGCAGACATGGTTTGATGATGTCCAACATCTCATACCTTTTTTAGAAAATGGCCAACATAATGGACCAAAAATGAAATCATCCCGCTGTTGCATTGTGGCCATAAATCTCATATAAAATCCAATTGAGGTTCAAGTGACCACGAAAAGGTAATTAGAGATAGGCGTCTGATTCTTATGAAGACACTGAAAGCTAATTCTGCCGCTTTGAGGACTCACGACCATAATCAACATGTTCGTGTGTGTTTGTCTTTGTTGTTGTCCGATTAAAAATAGGAAATACATGCTTTTCTTGACTGGAGCAAACGAATGCTTAATGAAAAAAAAATCAAATTTAGAAATTCAAAAGCCATTGAGAATGAATAAATGAAGGATCTAAGTAAATTCAAGAGAATAATCTACGACGAATACTTCGAGACGAATCAAAAGATGTCTCTGTGTTTTTATTTCACCATGGCCCCGTTTGGTAAACAGAGGATTGAGCCAAAATTAGAGGATTTGACTCAATTGAGAGGATTGACTAGTCAAATTCTCTAATTAATATGTTTGGTAAACAGAGCTTACAATTAATTTTTTGGGTCCAAAAAGCTAATTTTGAAAAAGCTCAATATAGGAGCTTTTTGAGAATAGCGGTTTTAAAAATGAATTGAAACGACAATTTAGTCCTCAATTACCAAAAAAAGAATTATTAATTTACATACAGAAATTATTTACAATTAAATAATAATAATTATTATTCAAATTAAATTTAATATATTATAATTTTACAACACAAGTAATTTTTATAAATAATAATTTTTAAATAATGATTTTTTTTATGTAAAAGCTACTTTAATTATTCAATAAATTATAAATTTATGTTATTAATAAAAGAAATACTCAACAATAAATTGTGTGAATGCCCCTTTTTGGTCATTTTATACGACAAAACAGCTATGAGCTTCCAAATATTTGCCAAACACTTTTATACAAACTGCTAGTACAATCACTTAGTCAAATTAGCTAATGCAACCAATTATCCACTAACAACCAATCAGCTATTAGCTATCCGCTGATTGCCAAACAGGACCCATATCAGATTAAATATCTTTGATTTCGAGACATAAGAGTAGATTAATATAGAACGAAAGATTGAGTGAACATAGATTTCACACGAATAGAAGTAGTTGCATGCATTCCTAAATATATGAAGACATAAATCTTCTATATTATGGTCAGGCCTAATAGATAATCCACTTGTTCATAATGCGATCTTGGGAATTTTAACTAGAAAAATAATTCAGTTTATCAACTCAATGATAGATGTAAAATTTGAAGGTCTATGGTTTTGAAAATAAGTATCAGTTTGTAATGTTGTTTATCAATGTTAGTCAACACTGGTTAACAACATCAACCAGAGTTAATCAAAAATTATGCAGCGGAAATTAAATTAGGAACACCAAAAATTAAATTTAGTTCACAAGTAAAATACTTGTGAACTTGGGTGTACAAACCTAAAAACTATATTACTTATCTTGTTTACGATCAATACAAAAATATGAAGTAATATATGAAAACTAAAATATCAAAAACTTGATACTAAATACTTGTCTCCGTGATGACAAGATCTTCTCCGTTGGTTATGCAACTTCAAAGAACTTGACAATCTCGAACAATGGCTCCAAGTAGTCTTTGCTTCTTCTCCTTGCTGTGCGTTGATTTGTACATATTTGTATGTGATTTTCGTATATTCTTGCATCGTGTGTTGTATGCTTTTACGTGTTTTAGGTTTATCTTTTTATCATTTTTCTTCCTTTTGATGTTTTTCGTCTCGTTTGGTGTTTAATGTATTTTTACTTTATTTTATATGAAATAATCTAATTTTGTTTTATTTTGGTGTTATAGCTCGAGAAGACGAAGATTGGATAAGCAATGTGCTGTGGTGACACTGGGTACCAGTCTGACTCTGGGTTACCCAGTGTCCGAGTCATGCCGACACTAGCTGCCACAGCCTGACTCGCGTCGACTGACGCACCGTCGACGCAAATGTTCTGTTGCGTCGATCCTAGCTCCGTCGATCGACGCACTGCCTGGTCGACGCGTGCAGCCTGGCTCGCGTCGACTGACGCACCGTCGACGCAAATGTTCTGTTGCGTCGATCCTAGCTCCGTCGATCGACGCACTGCCTGGTCGACGCGTGCAGCCTGGCTCGCGTCGACTGACGCACCATCGACGCTCCGGCAGTTTGAGCGGTTATTTTTGAAAATTCTATAAAAGCCGGTGGTTTTCTTCATTTTCAAGTTCTGGGACGAGGGGGAAAGGTCCAGAACAATGAGAGAACCCTCGGTTCATGCCACCGTTTCAATTACGCGCATAATTTGGGTTGAAGAGTCGAAGATTGCATGTTCGGGTAGTCAATTCCTCGTTTGTTCTTCGTCTTCATTTTAATTTCTATATTTTCGTTTTAGTTTCTTAGATTTCAGACTTTAGATGTTAGATAGATAGTTTGTAGTGTGTAGTTTGTTGATAGTTTGAACATCGTTACCTTCAAGCTTTCAATTCGTATTTCGTAATCGTTTCTTGATGAATGCTCTGTTTATATTATTTGTTCGTTTATTTTAATACCAATCGTGTTACTGTTTGATTGCTGAATTTTATGCTATTTGATCATGATTATGCTTGCTGGTTGAGTTTATTGGTCTAGTGTGCTTTGGGCCGTTTAGAACCATCGGGATTGACAACCCCGATCGTCGAGACGATTCCGGTGCACTTGACCTTCACTTTTATTAATCGTTTTAAAACTTTTAATTTTATTGCTCGTAGATGTTAGAAAACCTCAAACTTAATTTGATCGCGTGTTTAATTTAGTCTAGTCTAGTTTTTATTTTCATTTCTACGTACGTAAAATCGAACACCGAAATAGTTTCCGATTAGTCTTCCTTGTGATTCAACTCGAGCCAGCTTATCGCCTACAATAGCTCCGTTCTCTTGCGGATGAGCTTTTCATTATTTTAAACGCGAAAAAGTTCGATTCAAAATTTGGCGCCGTTGCCGGGGAAGGCTAAAGGCTACGATTTTTGGTGTTTGCTTTTATTTGTTGTTTGTGTTAGTATTCGTTTGTGATTTTTGTTTTTGTTGTTATTCTTCTTTTTGGTACGTTTAATCTCTTTTGTTGAGTATTGTGCTTTGTAGCCATATCTTTGACGATTCGAGATTTTAGATTGAAGATGGCGGATTATCGAGTGATTTCGCCATATGATGACTTAAGCGCTCCATCTTTTGATGGAAGGATGTTTTGCCCAATGTCCGATTGGCATGGGTTTCGACCGGCAATTCCTTTGAGCTTTGCAATGCGGGAGTACGATCTTGATGAATTTTACCTCGAGCAACTCTCGATTTTTCATGGATTTCCAAGCGAAGACCCGCTCCTTTTTATCCGAGAGTACGAAACTATAACCAGCACATTCCCTCTTTTCGGACTTACATGGGATCAAGTGATGATGCGGCTTTTTATGTTCACATTAAAGGATCGGGCAAGTGAATGGTTGGCTAATTTAGAGCCTGATTCTTTGAAAACGTGGAACGAAGTAGTGGATCAGTTCATGGGGTCGTTCTACTCATCTGAATGGGTCCCTCCTTCGATTTCTTATAATTCAAGTTTTAATGATCCATACGCTTCACTTAATCACTTTGATCAACTACATAGTTCCTATTGCCCAACATTTAATGAAAATTCTTATATCCCGGGTTTGGAACCTTTTTTCACGGGATATGATTCGTATGCTCTACCCAATTCTAATTCTTCAAGCTACGAACTATTTCCTCTTCTTACATCAAACTCTTATGTTTCGAGTTTCGAGCAGTTTTTTCCCAAAACCACATATCACGATTCGAGATATAATGATCCGTGTGCTCCTTGCGAATCATATTATTATACCCCGAGCTACGATTGTTATCCTTTGTCTCATTCGTGTATTACTGATCATGAAACTCGAGTTGAGGTAAATCAACCTCATTTTGACGAGGTGACATTAATTGATGTGGTAGAACCTACCGTGGATATTTGTTCGGAAGAGGTTTGTAATACGACTAAGATTGACGAGTTGGTTGAGATCCGCCCCTTTACGATATCTGATGACATTACGGATAAAAGTGTGGGGGTGTTGCCGTTGGAGTGTCCGGTATATATTGGAGATTCGAGTCTCCCTACTCTTGGTGAAGAAGGTGGAGTTATGGTGCCAGTGTTGGAGGAGAGTGAGACTATTGAGTCGTATTATGAACCACCCAAAGCTTTGTTGAAATCTAATTTTGAGGTGGTAGACGAGATAGTCGAGAAGGTGCCCGATCACCCCATGCCGCAATTTTTGTTTGATATATTCGAGGTGATCGATTACTCGCGTTTTTGACCTTCGAAGCTAGTTGGAGTGTTCGGCATCTCGGGACGTGATTATTATGCCCGCCTTGGTGATTATCATCGCCAACTCTTGCTTTTAGAGAATACCAAGGCGTGGCACGACCGTCATCTATTTTTAGACCCGGGATGACATCGAACGTGGACGTCGTCAAGCTAGAGACGTTAAATTAAGCGCTTCTTGGGAGGCAACCCAAGCCCCTTTTCAACTTTATTTGTTTTTGCGTGTTTTTATTTCTTTTGTTTCAGCTTCCCTTCGATGATACAGCCCGTTGGATGAATTTTGACGCTCAACTCATCATCACAAGCACGATTTCAGTGACGTATCTCTCTTTCTCTTACCTTTTACCATACATAGCTTAATTTTTCATTTTATACAATGTGGACATTGTATGGTTTAAGTGTGGGGGGGTTTGTCCTTGGTTGGTTAGTAAATTTTTGTATGCTTGCTTGTGGTTGATTTGAATTGTGTGTATTGATATTGATTGGAACCTTGACGAAGTGACGTGGTTAGATGCTTTGGTTAGGATATTTAGACTCCGTTCGAACAATAGTGTAATTGTGGGGAATGAAGTGTAAATAATCTATGAAGTGTCTTGTCTCTTGTTCTATTCATGTTTCGTTCTTAAGAGTCGAATACTCTCTACTAGCCCGTTTTCAGTAACCTCTATAAGACTTTATGTAATTTTTATTTTTATTTTGGAGACGTTAAAACTCCACGTGCAAAGTTGAGAAATGTTATCAGTTGCATTTAGCAACGTAAGATTAGAGTCAATGAACTCTCGCTGTTGATTGATGTAAATTATATTCATTTTGTTGTACCTTATCTCTTTAGGTAATCATAAAAAAAAAGAAAGAAAGAAAAAGAAAAAGAAAAAAAAAGAGAAAAAGAAAACGAAAAAAAATAAGTACAAGAAGAGAAAACCTTGTACAAGTTGAGTTCTTATTTTTATTTTTTATTTCTTATATTTTATTGTTAAAGAGGTGTATAAATGACTGGGCTAGTCGGGTGACGATTTGGCGGTTTGAGCAGGGATAGACTTTGGCTGAGGCATGGATGGGTGACGTACATGGAGGTCAACTCGTTACTTTTAGGTGTTCGGAAGATAGTCTAAATCTCTTATCTCAACGTTATCGTGTCGTCCTTTTAGTTGAGTTTTTAGTCGATCTAATGCATTAACTTCTTGAATCATATGGATGTATTAGTATTAAGTCATCGGGTAATTAGCTTTTCCTTGTCTACGTCTAGATTAGATTTTGCTTGAGGACAAGCAAAAAGCTAAGTGTGGGGGAATTGATTTGTAC
This sequence comes from Phtheirospermum japonicum, assembly GCA_014905375.1. Taxonomy (NCBI): domain Eukaryota; kingdom Viridiplantae; phylum Streptophyta; class Magnoliopsida; order Lamiales; family Orobanchaceae; genus Phtheirospermum; species Phtheirospermum japonicum. The sequence continues at coordinate 1,132,114 of BMAC01000030.1, read as the reverse complement.
ATATTTGTATGTGATTTTCGTGTATTCTTGCATCGTGTGTTGTGTGCTTTTACGTGTTTTAAGTTTATCTTTTTATCATTTTTCTTCCTTTTGATGTTTTTCGTCTCGTTTGGTGTTTATTGTATTTTTACTTTATTTTATATGAAATAATCTAATTTTGTTTTATTTTGGTGTTATAGCTCGAGAAGACGAAAATTGGATAAGCAATGTGCTGTGGTGACACTGGGTACCAGTCTAACACTGGGTTACCGAGTGTCCGAGTCATGCCGACACTAGATGCCACAGCCTTACTCGTGTCGACCGACGCACCGTCGACGCAAATGTTCTGTTGCGTCGATCCTGGCTCGCGTCGATCGACGCACTGCCTGTCAACGCGTGCAGCCTGGCTCGCGTCGACTGATGCACCATCGACGCAAATGTTCTGTTGCGTCGATCCTAGCTCCGTCGATCGACGCACTGCCTGGTCGACGCGTGCAGCCTGGCTCGCGTCGACTGACGCACCGTCGATGCTCCGGCAGTTTGAGCGGTTATTTTCGAAAAATCTATAAAAGCCGGTGGTTTTCTTCATTTTCAAGTGCTGGGACGAGGGGGAAAGGTCCAGAACAATGAGAGAACCCTCGGTTCATGCCACCGTTTCAATTACGTGCATAATTCGGGTTGAAGAGTCGAAGATTGCATGTTCGGGTCGTCAATTCCTCGTTTGTTCTTCGTCTTCGTTTTAATTTCTGTATTTTCATTTTAGTTTCTTAGATTTCAGACTTTAGATGTTAGATAGATAGTTTGTAGTATGTATTTAGTTGATAGTTTGAACATCGTTACCTTCAAGCTTTCAATTCGTATTTCGTAATCGTTTCTTGATGAATGCTCTCTTTATATTATTTGTTCGTTTATTTTAATACCAATCGTGTTACTGTTTGATTGCTGAATTTTATGCTATTTGATCATGATTATGCTTGCTGGTTGAGTTTATTGGTCTAGTGTACTTTGGGTCGTTTAGAACCATCGGGATTGACAACCCCGATCGTGGAGACGATTCCCGTGCACTTGACCTTCGCTTTTATTAATCGTTTTAAAGCTTTTAATTTTATTGCTCGTAGATGTTAGAAAACCTCAAACTTAATTTGATCGCGTGTTTAATTTAGTCTAGTCTAGTTTTTATTTTCGTTTCTACGTAAGTAAAATCGAACACCGAAATAGTTTCTGATTAGTCTTCCTTGTGATTCGACTCGAGTCAGCTTATCGCCTACAATAGCTCCGTTCTCTTGCGGACGAGCTTTTCATTATTTTAAACGCGAAAAAGTTCGATTCATGCGTCTTGCGTTGCGTCTTCTCTCTCAAAAATCCGTGCGTCAAAAAAAGTGATTCCAAGCTTTAGGATTCTCTTGTCTTAAATAGACAATCTTAGAATCCTAAATTTGGTAAACAAGTAAAACAAATCCTAAACACAATCTAGGAAACCAATAAAGTCTTGTACATAAACTAAGAAACAAATAAACTCCTAAATCTAGTTTCCTAACTTATTTTGTGCCCAAGAAAGGCAAATAATAAAATAGGAATTATTGCCAAGAATAAATTCCTCAACCATCTCCCCCTTTTTCCTTTCTAGACAAAATACTAAGACGCAAAAATATGTTCAAACAAAAACAACTAACTCCCCCTAAGTTAGTAAACTCCCCCTAAATAAAACACCCAATATTATTAAATCATCAACCGAACATTACAAACCAACATTGATCAAAAAACGATCAATTTACCACTTATTAAGACAAAACAAAATAAAAGGAACTTATTGACTTCGAACCCTCTTCGACCGACGAGTGGATGTCGAAGCTCCTTCACCCCTATCCTTTCGCTTCTTCTTCTACAATTTCTTCATCTTCTTCAAAGACTTATTGCGAGAGCGGATCCTCTTCCTTCAATTTTCCCGAGCAAGACTTTCCAAGGCCTCGGCAGTAATCGCATCAGCATCCTTATCAGCAGCATCATTCTCATTTGCATCGTCAACATTTGCATTTTCTCCCCCTTTTGACCGGAAGGCAAAAGGGACTCCATAAGCGTACCACGAAGTGCCTTCAGCTGGGTCATATGCGCATCAATCTAAGCCACATGCGCCTGAAGAACCTGCGCAAAAATAGGGACCATGTTGGGACCAATGTTGGGAGAGCCGGTCCCAACACCACTAGCAACATCGGCCTGGAAAGGTTCCTGCCAAGGAAGATCAATAACCCTGTCACCTGTAATATGCTGACCCCTCAAAGTAAACCAGTCAGCTTCCCCAGTAAGCACATCATCAGGAAGAAGCGCTAAACCCTGATTCTCAAGCAGGTGGAAGATCAAAGAGGGAAATAACAACGATGCGGCGGACCTAGTGGTGGCGAACTTCGTGACAATATCAAACACATGCTTCCCGAAGCTAAACTTGACTCCCCTCCCAAGCTTATACAGAAATTGGGCCTGAGGCCGCATAACACAAGTCGTGTTCTTGGAGGGAACCCAGTTGCAAATGGAAATCTTGTGCAATATAGAGTAAAGGGAAGAAAACCGGGTGCTCGGCAGCTGCTCAAACCACGCATGCACCATACCACCGGACAAGAACGAAATAACCGCATTCATATCATCCACAGTAGAGTCACCCTGATACGGTTCAGTCTCAAACAACTCATCAATTAAATCAGGGGTGGATTTAAATACTTTGCCACGTACAAACACTTTTCCATAGTTCACAGAGTTTGAATCAACAATAGACGATAACAAATTTGCATAAAACTCAACAACAATATCCCGGACAAATGGCATGGCAGTGGAGACTGTAGAATATACACCTTTATGCTGAAGGTAGGCAATCAAGTTTTGTCGCTCAAACAACTCAACAGGAACTCTGCGCTCAGTGATCATGTGTCGGGTATGGTATGTATCAAACAACTCTGCGGCCTCAGCAGTCAGAAACTTCTCCGAAAAAGGTTCCATATCCTCAAGCTCAAGGGTCCGAGAAGGAGTACCCGAGGAGGACTGGGAGTGAGCAGAGGCGTCGGAAGAAGTCGGCGTGGGAGCACGAGAAGCAATCGGAACAGATGCAGTGCTGGAGGACGAAACAGACAGGGAATGATGTGATGTTGGTATGGGGGAACCAACATAAGGAGCAACATCGGTCTCCTGAGCAACCTTCTGTTTCTTCTTGTCCTTCTTAATGGCAGTACGAATATACCGAAGAGGTATATCAAAGGATGAGTCAGGAGAGTACTCAAAAAGCTCAGGATCAAACTCGGGTTGATCTTTACTAGCTATAGACGGAGGAGGAACAGCTGCAGGCGGTCTGGAGGAGCTGCTGACTTCGCCGGTGATAAAATCTAAAATTATATATGGAGGGGAAGAATATTCAGTCGCAGTGGAACCTGGAGAAACCTTGACTTTCGCCGGGCCAGATCTCTTGTCAGCCAACCTCACAAGCTATTTCCGGCGAGGCGTCTTCTTCGCCGTCAGATTAGGAGCCGAAGGCAACGGAGGCACCAATCCTTCTACCGGAGCAGGGACGTAATCATCGTCGTCAGGGTCTTACATCACCATGACATCCTCCACAAGATTCATGTGCTCAATTAGCATATTGCGGCGCAGTCCTACTTTGCTCTTCGGTACAGTGGGCGGTACAACGCCGGGAGGTATGTTGCGTAACCGCCGGGACCTTTTCAAGGTAAGGTTCCCCACTCTTCCAAATGTCTCAGCAACAAACGCCAAATTTGGGAGATTATCAACATCTATTTCGTTCCCTGGATGTCCTGGGAACACTTGCGCTTCAAGGACGACATCAATCAGTGATGGAACTGGCACAGCAGCGTGAGAGTCGTGCACCGGCGAGGGTGGTGGCGATGTTGTTACCGGTGGTGGGTTGGAAGAGGAACCACCACCGATTTCAGCGCGAATATCCAGGCCGCCAATTTTAGGGAAGGGCGCTGGAATTTGTTTGCCGGAGCTGCGCACACCGACAGGCAATTCAGGAACACTTGATGGCGAGGTCTGGTCCGACATTCTGAGAATTTTCACAAAAACACAAGAAACAAAATCGAAGCAGAGAGAATATGTTTGTGAGAACTAGAGAGTTGAATTTCAAAAGGTGAATTGATAAGTGATCAAACGGTAAAAAAAATATACCAAGTATTTGTTCTTTCAAAAAATGACCGTTGCCTAAGGAGAGAGAAGAAAAGAAAAAAAAGGAATAAGCCCTAATTTAACCTACCAGCGGATTATTGAGCCTAATAACGATTTTATTTCCTTTTAAAAGAAATACCACTCCCCGTTAATGTAGGATACGTGATCAAACCCATTATACCATAATCTCTTCTTCATATATTTTTTTAAAAAATAAATTGCACAACTCTTAAAACAAAACCGGCCGAAGTAGAGAGCTGGATTAATTGAACCATCATCCTAAAAGTATCTATCTTGTGCAATATAAATTTTCACGCTCCAAATTAGACTCGTTATTACCTGTCCAGTCGTTCGAGTATAACTCCACTGAAACACTTAGCTAGATAAATTCAAAACACAATTAAGAGAAGTCAAGGTAGACAAAAACACAAGCAACAGTACGCACAACAAGATGACATCTTCACAAAGTATGTATGTCCTACGGGATGCCTAAGAATTATGACCTAAAAGAATATACAAAAACACAATATGATTTCAGTGACTTGATCCAATGTTACTTTTTATTACTGATAACATTATAAACCAACATTGCCTTAGGCGAAGTCAATGGAAACTTACCCCTTAACCCAAGTTAATGACTACGTCAAGATCTCTTAAGAAGGTGAAATCTAAAGACTGGATCAATTTGTATCCATATTTTCTTCATCCTTTTAGGGAATTGAACATTTAATCTTCAGCAATTGCTGTTTAACACCTCTTGTTTTTGGACCTGGGAGAAAACCAGTTTCTGCGGGCAAGTCCCACAATCACCTAATTGAAGAGGTTGGTTCTTTTTGCCATCACTTTTATTGCAACACAGGACCTTATCGCACTTTCAATCAAACTCAATGCATTAGGATTATGTATGAAAAGAAAGATAAAAATGCATGCAAAAGTATACATATGTTGTGACTGATGTTGATATTGGGTGTCACAACATCACAAACCAACATTGGTTTAGACAATGCACATACCGAGATCTCTTCTCAAACTAGAGAAGGTCTCAAAATCTAATGCCTTCGTGAAGATGTCAGCAAGCTGATTATCTGTTCCAATATGCTCAAGGCTAACAATCTTTATCTCAACTAAGTCTCGAATAAAGTGGTAGCTTATGTCAATGTGTTTGATTCGAGAATGCTGGACTGGATTTTCTAAGATGTCAATGGCACTGGAATTGTCACATAACACAGTCAAGATACTACTGTGCAGACCATAGTCTTCTATCATTTGGTTCATCCACAATAATTGTGTGTACGCACTTCTAGCTGCAATGTACTCGGCTTCAGCTATAGAAAGAGAAATACAATTTTGCTTCTTGCTGTACCAAGAGATTAGATTATTACCCAAGAAAAAACAGCCCCCTGTAGTACTCTTTCTATCAACCACATCCCTAGCCCAGTTCGAATCAGTATATCCTACAAGTTCAGTACCAGTATCTTTTGTATAACACACACCTAGTTCAGTTGTACCAGCAATATACCTTATGATTCTTTTAACGACTCTTAAGTGTGACTCTTTTGGATTAGATTGATATCTAGCACACAAACACACACTATACATAATATCTGGTCTACTTGATATCAAATACAACAGACTCCCTATCATACTTCTGTACATGGTGTTATCAATACCCTTACCAACATCATCTCTTGACAGCTTCACAGTTTTGCCCAGTGGCGTTTTCTTGTGAGTTTCATTTTCTAACCCAAACTTTTTGACTAAGTTCTTAGCATACTTAGTCTGAGAAAGGAAAATACCATCATCAAGCTGTTTGATTTGTAAACCGAGAAAGTATGAGAGGTTACCTTCCATGCTCATCTCAAATGTATCGGACATTCGAGTGATAAATTCCTTGACCATCTGCTCGTTAGAGGATTTAAAAATAATATCATCTACATAAATCTGGACGATTAAGATGTGCTTATTGGATTTAGAAAGGAATAGAGTTTTACCAACCTACCCTCGTCTAAAGTTCAAATAAAGCAAATGTTGAGTTAACCTTTCATACCAAGCTCTTGGAGCTTGTTTTAAACCATACAACGCCTTTTTCAGTTTTAAAACAAAATTTGGTTTTTGAGGATCTACAAATCCTTTAGGTTACTCAACACACACTTCTTCACTTAAGAATCCCTTTAAAAACGCACTCTTAATGTCCATTTGATGCAATGAGATCTTCATATAACAAGCAACAGCAAGTAAAAGCCTTACCGACTCAATGCGAGCAACAGGGGAAAATGTTTCATCAAAATCGATTCCTTCAATTTGTGTATATCCTTGTGCAACCAGTCAAGCTTTGTTCCTCACAATGTTTCCTACCTCATCAGTCTTGTTCTTGAATATCCACTTTGTTCCTGTCACGTGGGAATTTTATGGACGAGGAACTAAATCCCAGACATCATTTTTGGCAAATTGGTCCAGCTCTTCTTGCATTGCCTTTATCCAAAACTTATCCTTGAGTGCATTCTCCACACGCCCGGGCTCTGTTTTAGAAAGGTACAAAGATTTACGAATCTTAGAACAATTAGTAGACAGACAGACAGACGTACCTGACTATTTCCTTGAAATTTATCTGTCGCCTTCTTGTACTCATTTCATCTAAATCTCTTATCATTTGGCCCACTGGATGGTTTCTCTGAATTCTGGACGGGATGTCCCTTTGATGGAGGTCAATGGGTTCAGCTGGATCTTCATCTTCTGATTCAGAGTCTGATTCTGCGCCGTCTTGAGCTGATGTTGGTTCTGATGTTGAGTTCTTAGTACCAACATCACTCAACTCTCTGGTTTCAGGTCCTGCATCTCTGTTTTCAGTACCTACACTATCATCTATAGGAAGAGTGACATTATCCTGAGAATTTGGATCATAAATCAGATCATTATCCTCAGTAGGTTTAACTCCACTTGTGACATCATCAAACTTGACATTAAAAGACTCAAACATGCTTCGAGTTCTAAGGTTAAACAACCTATATGCATGACTATTTTGGGAATAGCCCATGAAGATGCACTTGCCACTTTTTGAGTCCAGTTTCGCTAGATGATTTCTATCTTTGAGCACATAGCAAATACATCCAAACACGTGAAAATAGCTCAAGTTCGGTCTTTTACCCATCAACAACTCATAGGGAGTAGCACATGACCCTGGTATAAAATAAGCCCTATTTATAATATGGCATGCAGTATTCATAGCTTCAGCCCAAAATCCTTTTGCAATGCCATTGGAAATGAGCATAGTTCTAGTCATCTCAGCAAGAGATCTATTTTTTCGTTCAGATATGCCATTTTGTTGGGGGGTAATAGGTGAAGAAAACTCATGACTAATACCTTCCGAAGTGCAGTATTTAGAGAAAGATGCATTTTCAAAATCTTTTCCGTGATCAGTTCTAATCCTACCAATGTTCACATCAAATCTTACACACAGCCTCTTTGCAAGTTTTTTGAAAGCTTCAAAAGTCTCGGATTTTTCTTTTAAAAACTCTACTCAAGTATATCGAGAAAAATCATCTACAATGACAAAAATGTACCTCTTCCCACCAAGGCTCTCGACTTCGAGCGGTCCCATAAGGTCCATATGAAGGAGCTCAAAGGAAGATGATGTAGTGAGACTTTGCTGAACTGGATGTGGCACCCTGACCTGCTTTCCTTTCTGGCATGCCTCGCACACAGGAATGATCTTGGTGTTGAGCTTAGGTAGTCCATTCACAGCTTCTTCTTTGGACAACCTGTCCATCATTTTGTAGTTGACATGCCCAAGCTTTTGATGCCATACCTCAGCATCACTTAATTGAAACAACTTGCAAAAGGCATCACTTTGGATTTGATAGCAGTTATCAGAGGTCCTTTGACAAGTGAGAATACACGATCCATACTCCTCATAGACTTCACACTTCTCACGGTTGAATTTGACACTAAAACCTCCATCGCACAGTTGACTTATGCTTATCAAATTTGCAGTAAGTCCTTCTACCAGCAACATATTTTCCAGGGTTACAACGCCGGGAACATGGAAGTTCCTTGACCAACAATTTGGCCATTTGCGCCTCCACCATACTTTACCTTTCCACCTCGAAATCTGACAATGTTGGAAAGTAGATCCTCTGACCCAGTCATATGCTTGGAGCATCCACTATCGAAATAACAGGCTCCAGGGACGTGGGACTTCAGGGAGGTATGGATCATATTGCACTTGATGTTACTTTTCTTGACCCACACTTGTTTGAGCCTGGTGTTGGTAACATGGGAACTAACATGGGATTTAGCTGCCACCTTTGTTCTCTGAAAGTGTCTTCTTTCGCCAATAATCTTCCAGCAAAATGGTCGAATGTGACCTGGCTCGCCACAATGATGGCACACGAACTGTCTCCTCCTCTTCTTGTGCCGCTTGGGCGACTTTTGTTCTTGACTTGAGGACTGTGATGGCTGATTCAGTTTATATCCAATTCCATGCTTTGAGGTTTCTGGGAAACTCATCTCCAAGATTTCGTCGAGCTTTGCCTTCCCCTTGTTTAGATTTTTGATGGTTCCTTGAACCCTCTTCAGCTCAGTCTTCACCTTTTCTAGCTCAGCATCTTTCTTGGTGAGTGATAATTCCAATCGGACAATTATGTCAATTTGATCACTCTTTTCCTTGGTTAGTTTCTCAACCTCTTTCACGAGATCCTTGACCTTGAGTACCTGTTTACCCTAACTGACAAACAGTTGCTTATGCTCAACACTCAACTGCTCGTACTCTTCAAGATAATCAACAGTCTCTGTATTCAGGCATACGATGTTGGTTGCAAGGTTACCAACATGACATCATCATCCCACACAATATTAGTAAACAGGGATGGAACGAGTTCAGGTGAGTCGGAATCATTAACATCCTCAGTGAAGTCCGTGGCAACCATGCTCCTTTTCCTGAGAGTGTTAGCACACTCATTCTTGTAGTGTCCCCAGCCCTTACATTCATGGCACTGTACCTCACTGAGTGGTTTCAGGGAGTTGGATGCATTGGGTATTGAAGATGTGGACTGAGATCTGGGAAGAGCGCGTCCAGTGAACTTTGGTGCAGACACCAGTGGTTTTGTCTTTGTGTTTGATCCTCCCATGTTGTTCTTTTTCTTTAGGAAATTATTAAAACGTTGGGTCACGAAGGACAGTTCGTCTTCCTCAAGAGTAGTGGACTCCATCTTTTTCAAAATTCCATTCATGTCAAATTCCTCATCATCTTCATCATTGTCAAAGATAGCATCAGATGAAAGAGCAACATTCTTGTATTTTGAGTTAGAACCAAGGTGTTCCATCTCATATTGCTTGAGGTTTCCAACTAAGGTGTTGAACTCTATATCATCAACATCTTTGGATTCTTCTATGGCAACCACTTTCATATTATATTTCTTTGTGATGGATCTCAGTAGTTTTCCCACAAGACGCGAGTTAGTTATTGATTCTCCAAGCTCTCTACACTTGCTTGTAACATCAGAGAGTCTCATGCCGTAGTCCATGATAGACTCCTTTTCGTCCATTGTCATTGTCTCAAAGGTGGACATCAACATTCCGAGCCTTGATCTCTTTACGCTCTGGGTCCCTTCACACACCCTTTGGAGTGCATCTCATGCATCCTTTGCTGAGTGGCAACTCTTGATGACTCTGTAGTAAATTGCATCAACATATCCACACAAGGTGTTGATGCATTTGGAATTCCAGTTTGCATTAGCTATTTTGTCAGAAGTCCAATCTTCCTATTTCTTATCGATGGTATCACCCTCACCGTCAGTGACACGTGGCTTTTCCCATCCAATTAGAACGGTTCTCCAGGCACGTTCGTCAATGCTCTTTAAGTGCCACCGCATTCTTTGTTTCCAAAGGGAATAGTTATCCCCATTGAGGATCGGAGGCCTTGGGTTGCCTTGAGCATCCATAGCACCTAAAAATAAGGATCAGTACTTAAAAGGTTAAGTAACCCGCTCTAGATGCCAAATGTAAAATTTGAAGGTCTATGGTTTTGAAAATAAGTATCAGTTTGTGATGTTGTTTATAAATGTTAGTCAACACTGGTTAACAACATCAACCAGAGTTAATCAAAAATTATGCTGCGGGAATTAAATTAAGAACACATCAAATTAAATTCAGTTCACAAGTAAAATACTTGTGAACTTGGGTGTACAAACCCGAAAACTATATTACTTATCTTGTTTACGATCAATACAAAAATATGAAGTAATATATGAAAACTAAAATATCAAAAACTTGATACTAAATACTTGTCGCCGTGATGACAAGATCTTCTCCGTTGTTTACGCAACTTCAAAGAACTCTACAATCTCGAACAATGGCTCCAAGTAGTTTTCGCTTCTTCTCCTTGCTGTGCGTCTTGCGTTGCATCTTCTCTCTCAAAAATCCATGCGTCAAAAAAAGTGATTCCAAGCTTTAGGATTCTCTTGTCTTAAATAGACAATCCTAGAATCCTAAACTTGGTAAACAAGTAAAACAAATTCTAAACACAATCTAGGAAACTAAATAAAGTCTTGTACATAAACTAGGAAACAAATAAACTCCTAAATCTAGTTTCCTAACTTATTTTGTGCCCAAGAAAGGCAAATAACAAAATAAGAATTATTGCCAAGAATAAATTTCTCAACAATCTGATACGGACCAAAATGTCCATATGTAATATTACTTGATATATGAGGGTATTTATGGTAAGCGACCTCATTTCCTGGAAAGGGTGTTCTTCTGGGAGGTGAGCGAGCTGAATGGTTTCTTTGGAGAAGTGGGCGAGCTGGTTGGTAGAGTAGCAACCTGGAGTATGAGGATGAGTTCTCATATAGGGTCGCGACCTCTTGTGTTTGTGATGGATGATAGAGCTCGGTCTTGGGCTTTATGAATATCAAGCCTACGGGCTTAATGTGAGTGGTTTATGAAGTCTTGGTGGACTGTATGGAAAGAATAGTGGGCTCAGGCCTATTACGGTAAGAAATTTATTATTTATGGGAACTTAGCATATAGGAGGAATCCTAATTCTAAGTCAGTTGTACTATTTATGGAATTGTGATGAGAGAAGGAAAACCTGGCTTGGGGAGGACTTCTCTTATCTCTATAAAAGGGGTGCATACCTCTCTTTATTTTCTAAGTTGAAGTTGACATTATTAATTATTGTGATTGGGGCTCTTGAGATTATTTCTTTCTTTTGACTTAAATATCGGAGGACCTTCACGGGTCTGAACTCCGACCCGCTTGAAGGTGCTGTTTTGCAGGACTGGCTAGGTCGCCAGGAGGACTTGTGGAGGCCTATTAGATCACTGTGACTAGAAGTGGAAGCTGTTTAGGTCATTGATCTCTTATTCGAGGTTAGTACCCCATATTCTTGTTAACCAATCTTTTTGGATTTATCAAGTGGCACCGTCTGTGGGAATTTTAACTAGAAAAACAATTCAGTTTATCAACTCAATAATAGAGTTAGATCACTCAAAATGTGTTTTAGCTTTTACATAGGGAATTTCACAATCTTAGAAAAATAAATTGGTATTAAAGGATTGGTTTGAACTTAAGTTTTAAAGGTTGAGTTTAGTTAAAATCATAAAAGGAAATAAAGAAATCTACATCCAAGCATGTTTTCGCATTCATATTTTTCCCAAAATAATTTTTCATCTTCTTTACTTTAGTTAATCACTTCTTCTTCTTCTTCTTCTTCTTCTTCTTCTTCTTCTTCTTCTTCTTTCTCTTATTTAGTAGCATAGTTTTCCAATAACTATTTTGGTAAAGTATACCCTCTCCTTTTTATTATTTACTTTACCAAAATAGTGATTGGAAAACTATTCTACTTTTAGTTCCTGTAAAAATAACACTGAATACTCTTTGCTTTATATTATAAATGATAGATGCATTTGCCTAAACTTTTATTGAGTAGTTTAAAGCTAAAATGAAAACTTAGTCTATTAAATTAGATTTATTCGACAATGATTTCCAATTGATCAACCCACCGATTTAAATAACAATATTCAACCCAACCTTTGCCAAAACAAACAATAATTCAGCATTTTTTGACAATTCATGAAAAAATAAACTCATCCCACCGTCAGCCACATATGTAACTGTTATGTATAATTTAATGTCAAAATAAAAAAAGAAAAAAAAAAGGAAAAGTGGAAAGGAAAGAAAAGAGAAAACTAGCAGATCTCTGCCATCCACCAAAACAATTTTGTATGCCTCATGTGATCTTCTTGAATTGGTTTACTCATTTTCTTGTATATTCATCTGAAAACTGCCGGTTATACAAACATTTTCACAATAATTATAGTGAAAATTGCTGATCATCATCATTCCTTTATTCTAAACAATCTCCTTCACGTTTCCTAAAATAATTAGAAACCTTCTTAGTGTACGCCAAAGAGAATAATGTTTTCTTTGAATCTCACTCCTCTTTCTGTCTTGTGAAGGATCAAGTATCAAAAGATGTTCTTCTCAAAGGGAACCTTAAGGATGGACTTTATCACTTCCAACTGTCACCTATTCAAGAACATCACATTTCAAATTTTCAATCAAGTGTCAACGCTGTAGAGCTCAGAAATAAATTAGACCTAGATCTTTGGCATTCTAGATTAGGTCATCCTGCCTTTGATGTTGTAAAGAAATCTCTGACACATTGTAATTTACCGGTTTTAAATAAAAGTGATGATTCTTTTTGTGTTGACTGTCTGAAATCCAAAATGCATAAACTTCCTTTTTGCAAAACGAGCCACAACAATCACAATATTCTTGTCCTTATTCATAGTGATGTTTGGGGACCATCTCCTGTTACTTCTCATAATGGTTTCAGATATTACATTAGCTTCATTGATGATGCTTTCAGATATACCTGGATTTATTTACTCAAAACTAAATCTGATGCCAACGCTGCATTCATATACTTTAAAACTCTTGTTGAGAATCGGTTTGGCACCTCTATCAAAACTTTCCACTCAGATGGAGGTGGAGTGTTTATTGGTTTAAAAGACACTCTTAATCGAGCTGGGAGAAAACACATCCTGTCCTGCCCTTATATTCCAGAACAAAATGGAATGGCTGAGAGAAAGCACAGACATATTATTGAAGTTGCTCTCTCCTTGATTTCTCAATCCAACCTTCCCCTCAAGTATTGGAGTGAGACTTTTACCAGTGCGACCTATCTCATAAACCTAACCCCAAGAAAAACCGAACTACAAATCTCCCTTTGAGATTGTCACCAAGCAGAAACCTGATTACACTTACCTCAGAAATTCCGGATGCTTATGTTTCCCCTTTCTAAGACCTTAAAATAAAAACAAACTTGAACCTAGAAGCCAACCGTGTGTTTTCATTGGGTACAATCCATTTCACAAAGGTTACAAATCCTTCTCCCCTCCAACAAAATCATAATTACAAGACATGTCCAATTCCAAAAAGAAAAATCCCCTTTCCATACAACACAGCCTAACACTTCTCCTCCTCTTGACATAAGCAAATCTTTTCATTACACACCACTGATCAAACTCCAGGACACTGCGACCTCAAGTAGTGAGTTCACGACCTCAAGTGCACATCCTCCGACTCTTGCCACCCTTCACAACTCTAGAACTCCCTCACCCACTTCTCATAAATCTCTCAATCTGACACCTCTTTGTACATCAGACATCTGCAAATTTTTGCACAATAATAATGGTTTATGTTGATGATACCATCATCACTGGGAGCAAAGACACTGAAGTTAATACAGTAATTCCTGGTCTGGCAAATTATTTTCCTTGAAGGATTTAAGTCCTCTGCATTACTTCCTGGGCATAGAGGTTTGCTCTGCATCCAATGGTATCCTGCTTAAACAAAAGAAATACATTCAAGAAGTCATTAAAGGAGCAGGAGTGAAGGGGGCAAAGGGTGTCATGGTCACTCCTCTTTGAAAATTCTCTGGTCAGCCAATTAAGGATCCAAGTCACTATAGGCAAACTGTTGGTGCATTACAATATGCCACTCTAACCAGACCTGACATTAGCTTTGTTGTGAATAAGGTGATTTAATTCATACAGAATCCCCTCGACAAACATTGGAAAGTTGTCAAAAGGATCATCAGAGATTTAAGTGGCACTATAGAGTACTAATTGAAGCTAAGCAAATGCGGAAATCTTGACATAGTGACATATGCAGATGCAGATTGGGCATCTGACAGAGATGATAGAAGATCAACTTCAGAATCTTGTGTTTTCTTTGAAAACAACCTGATTTCGTGGAAAGCCAAGAAACAACCTATTGTTTCAAGTCCTCTACAGAAGCTGAGTACATGAATTTGGTAATAACAACTTATGAGATAATGTGGATAAAATCTCTGCTGCAAGAGTTAAGGATGAAGCAAGCTAAACCTAGCATTGTTTGGATGGATAACCTAGGAGCAATTTTTATCTCTGCCAATCCTATAAGCAATGATAGAATAAAACATTTTGATCTGGACTTTCACTTCATAAGAGAAAAGGTATTGTGAGGGGTGATCGCAGTAAGACATGTTCCAGCTATAGAACAAGTTGTCGACATCATGACCAAGCCATTATCAGGAAAATTCTATGATAGGCTCAGAAACAAATTAGGCATATTTCCTGGAGCCAACATAGAATTGAGGGGGCATATAAAAGCTGATAGGCGACCTGATTCTATGAGGTCGCATGAGTGTCGACTAGAGCAACAGTGACCTGATTCCATGAGGTCGCATGAATGGCGACCCGAGCAGCAGTGACCTGACCACTTAATAGGTAGGACGTCATCATGAGAGCCCGCTGAGTTTACTTGGATCCTACACTACATTTGATGATGTCAACCCTAATTCAGTACGTTACAGCTGGCTGACTGTACTATAACATTATTGGCCACACATTATAGGTAGCCGTTGTCAGATGTACCGTAGCATTTCAAGCCACTCATTTTAGGGTTAGCTCAATCAGTATTATTGCTATAAATAGCCTCTTAACCCATTGTTGTAAAGTGTGAGAAATATCAATGGATATCTATACATATACGCTCGTTGTTCTATCATATCAGCTCGCAATGAACTCCATGTTTTTCTATCACACAACACTTTTTGCATCCCAAAATTTGGGCCTTTATTTTAATTCAAGATGAATGAATATGATTCTCACTGCATGGCTTCAATTAATTGTAATTGAGGTCAAATGTCAAGGAAGGGGAGGTGAATCATTAGTGATAGTGGTGCTGATGGTAGTTATAGGGGCTGTGGTGTGATTGTGGTAGTTTTCTAGTGGCAGCGGCTAGAAAAACATAGAAACAGAGGAAGATGGAGAAGGAATTAGGGGGAGGAGAATATTTAAAAAAAAAGTAAAGTAAAATAAAATAAAATAGTTTTAATTTCTTAGGTATCTCCAGTAGTTTTATAATTTTAGGGCAGAATCTGCACTCCATCTTCTGGCAATTTGCACTAAGTTTTACACTAAAAAAGAATATACCATATTTTACTTTATCTTATTATTTAATCTCAATTTTTGTTATTTATAATTAAGCGTATGAAATAGGTAATTCTATTTAATATAATATTTAATTAAAAAAATTGACTTGAAAACTATAATAGGTAAGATTCAATTATATTAAATCAAAACAAGAATTACAATTCATAATAATATTATTAAAAAACTAATTTACATAACAATATATTCCATTTATCAGAATTAATATATTCATCCCATAAATTATTAATTAACACATTTTGGAGGGAGAAATGAGCATCTTCATTTTTTATTTATCTAAATTGTGCAAGAAACCTTTGAAACTAAGTTTCTTCGTTTTCAACAAATTCTATATGCGGAGTTGGCATATCCCTTGCTTCTTCAACTGGTGCATCAAGATTACATTCATTTTCGATAAGGGAATTTTGAAGAAAAATCCCAATGCTTCTTTTGTTTTGTGGTCCACTCCCCACTCAAATAATTTTATTCTCCACTCCCAAATACACATTTGACTTTCATGATAACTCCCTTGTCTTACAAAAACCCAAATTTACCCTTATTTAATGGGTTTGTCCTCTTGCGTAGAAAAGTCAAAATTTAATGTACAGAATTCGAGTAATTACTTACAATGTATCTTATACTTAATGGTTATGTACTGAATACTTCGTACCTTTGAAATTAATACTTAATATAGAATACAACGAAAATTACCATGATAAATCGATCCAAAAAAATGGTATCAGAGCCTAGGTTTATTAAGAACTTAAAAGAAAAATTTATTATAATTATGTAATTAACTTTTGGTGAGGAGATTTATCTCTAAAAATGGATCCGAACGAGTGTTCGAGATGTATTCATTTCAGGAAATATTTCCAAATATTGGAAATATACGAGATAGACCACAAAGAGAAAGTAGCATATTGGGATAACCAATATGTTGCACAAAGACTCGCTGGAGCCAACAGGGAAACCTTGATACAATGCGAGAAACAAAAGACATATCATCTGAGTTACCTTTGGGTAAATCAGATATTGAAGACGGACCTCAAGTACCATAGGGATACAGCTCATGAATTCCATCAATAGATCCAACTGCAGCGAGATATCCGATTCCTCTAAGAATCTTAGAGAAATCCAAAAGATGATACAAGACATCGACCACCAAATCCAGGTGAAGATGAAGGAGGTAACTGAACATCAAAAAGAAACACGAGAAATCATAATCGATGTTCAAAGACGAGTCAAGGGCCTTGAAGTCAAACCCAGTGCATCCGGAGGAAGACGACGTATAACTTTCGGAACGGAACCCCTTTTACACCAAAAGGGGAAACCGACTGAGGTTATAAGACAACCAACGGAAGAAGAGAAAATGATGGCCATAATCAAGGGAATTCCATTACAACCCAAGAAGTAATGGAAAGAATCAACGTGGAAGATTTAAACGACCTAATCGAATCCTTCACCGGATTAGGTATTGTGGATCTAAAAATGAACTCGGGAGATTCTTCGGCCTTAGTACCAAGAAGCGCTCCACTAACAACAAGTTATAATCATGGCGAAAGTACGGCTTCACACGAACCAGTACAAGACGCACAAATACCACATGTCGGGAATTTCACCATAAAAGGAGATCCTACAGACATAGTAGGCACCAGACAACGTTCCCAAAGGCCCAATATTCTCAACACGCCATACGGGAAGTCTCAACTTGACCCCATACATCCATATGGGATAATGTTAAATCTGGACGTTCCAGATTTTAAGAATCGAGAGATACTAATAGACGATTGGGCATCTGCAATGCGAATTGCAGCTGGAACTCTCGGTCTAGAGAAGGAAGGGTTCATTCTACTCCTTGAAATGAGACTTGTATCGCGAATTCTCCCGTGGAAATTGCAAGGAAATAATAAAATTGCAAGCAATAATAAAAATAAGCAAGAAAAATGCAATGATTCACCAAGTACAAGCATGAAAGCCTAAGGTACAACTATGCATGCATGATCATAAAATTTGGAATAATAAAAAATTAACAAAAATCGAAAGCATCAATGGAAAGACCAATAAAAAATTATGTGAAAGTTTAAAAATTTTCGAGAAAATAACTAGAAATGAAGAGTAGATCTAGGTTCCCAACACAAGACTATGCATGAAAATAAAAAACCAAAATAAAGCATATGAAGTACTCAAAATAAAAACGATCAAGGACTCGATCTATGATCTTGATGTGTCACTTATCTATATTTACATAGCCAATTCACAAGATTTAACAATTAAT
>BMAC01000030.1:1066707-1113430 GCA_014905375.1 Phtheirospermum japonicum | reverse complement strand
CAACGGAATATACGGGAAACCAGATCGAGATGCAACTAATCCCCTACCGAGAAATCCAGGAGATTAAAAGCACACTTAGGAGAGAAATGGCAAATACACTTTCGTGGATCCATATTGGAGCCATTCGAGTAATCATAAAATCAACTTTTAAAGAAGGAGTTGATTCGCCATTAAATCTAGCTCTCTTCGATAAAAGAATCTCAAATCTCAAAGATTCTTGTCTGGGAGCAATCACCGGAAGTTTATACGCAGGAAAACTGGCATTCAATGTCTACCCGAGGATTGCGTATAATTTGGCAGATCGAGATTTCAGTAGAGTTCTCACCCTTCATCAAGATTTCAAAAGACCAGACCTGATGACGGAGGGAAATAGACCCTACTCAATAACGTACAAGATTTCCTATGCACTCTCAAATACTCATCATTCGGAAGTATTCCTGAGAAAAGAGTTCATAGAAATACCAAGGATTTTTGAGGACGTAGCAAAGGCAGTCTTACCAGAAATCATGCAATCTCCAACAATAAGAGAGATTGATATGAGAATTCAAGATCGGCCGGTTCTTAATAAAATTAAGAGCCTCATGATCGAACCAAGGAGAATGTCTTTCCARCAAGACADAATGATCAGTGGACCTCAATGGGAAGGTCCAAGAAGCAGCCAAAGCACTCGAGCTCCAGAAGTATTCAAGACTAATGGAGAGCTGAAGTGCCCAGAGGGATGGAGAAGTGTGGAAATAATATTCGACATCACTCAAAAGGATAACATCTTCCCTTGTGATGCATTGTATCACCTGCAACAACCTTCCCTGGGAAGATATCAAGGAGTCCTCAAGATTGGAGAAATTAGAACAATCATTGAAGGAAGTGCAGGAAAAATCCCAGAGCAACTAACTCTAGGGATAGAGTTCCTCGAGGATCATAAACCTTGGGAAAGATTAAGAGATGGAATGGAGTTTACGGTAGGCGAAAAAAGATACAGAATTAAATGAGCACCAGACCCTTCTCCATATACATTCCCGTTGGAATGATATATTCAAGATATCGTGCGGAATACTTCGCAGCGTACATTGATTCAGGTGCAGGAATTCGCACGGCTAAACCAGAGGTTTTCCCCAAAGAAATGGAAGAAGAACTATCTCCAATAGCAGGAAGAGATTTCTCTAAAAGGATCCTAGTCCTTAAAAGAGGGATCAAACAAGCAGAAATGATGATGGGGGGAGCAAATGGTACCCCGTGGTACAAAGTTAAAACTCCACCAATCTATTTCCATGATACGGGAGCGGATATTCTGTTAGGAAATAATTTCCTACAGACATTCAAAAGATTTACACAAGAAAATGAGACTAGAAGACTTATTTTCACAACTCCGTGTGATCATAAGATTATAGTCCAGCGATTAAGAGAGGCATTCCACAGAAAAATGCCAATCAATTTTCGCAGCAAGCGTGGTGATGAAGGGAAACTTCGACACCCAAAGATGAAAGATCAAAGAAGGTATGGAGAAGAAATTCTCCAACTACGAAACGAGAGCCTAGGAGGACGAAATGAAGAGGGGATTAAAGCACAAACAATTGAACTCCTCAAGGCTAGCCTAGACACGAGTGCACAACCAGACACCACCGTGGAAGAACAAATTACACTGGAGGACATCAAAAGAAAAATTCAAAAGAATTTCAATGAAGATCCTCTAGCGTGGTGGGATAGAAATGAACTCAAAGCATCTTTGAAGGTGAAAACTGGAAAGGAAAATGAGTTTGTCAGATATAAGCCTATCCTGATGAATCAAGAAGATCAAAAGGATATGCAACAAATACTTAAGGAACACATGGACCTTAAGTTGATTGAAGCAGGAGTTTCTCCATACAGCAGCCCAGGATTCTTAGTTCGCAACCATGGAGAAATAAAAAAGGGAAAATCAAGATTGGTGATTAATTACAAAGGAATCAATAACATCTTGGAGTCTGATGGATAATATATCCCAAGTAGAGAGCATTTGGTAAATTGCATTAAGAATGCAAAAGTGTTCTCCAAGTTTGATTGTAAATCTGGATTCTACCAGATTAAGATGGAAGAAGGAAGCAAGAAATTCACGGCCTTCTCTACACCACAAGGACACTATATATGGAATGTTATGCCGATGGGCCTAGCAAATGCACCTCAGATATATCAAAGAAAGATGGATAATCTTTTTAAAGATTATTTTAGCTTCATGTTCGTATACATAGATGATATACTCATCGCATCAAAAAACATGAAGGATCATCTAAAACATTTGGAGATCTTCTCAGATGTTTGCCGCAAAGAAGGATTAGTGCTTTCAGAAAAGAAGGCAGTAATTGCTACAAGGAATATCGAGTTCCTTGGAATAGAGATCGACGAGTCGGGAATAATCCTACAGAGTCACATCGTAGAAAAGATACAGGGATTTCCAGATACACTCAAGGATAAGAAACAACTTCAAAGTTTCCTAGGAGTTGTCAATTTCACCGGGATGTTCATAAATAACCTGGCACATTACATGAAGGTGTTTAGTTCCCTACTAAAAAAGGATGCTGATTTTAAATGGGAAAAAGAACACCTCGAAGGAATTAAGTAGTTAAAAGAGGTTTGCAAAAAACTTCCCAAATTGGCAATTCCGAATGATGAGGACGAGCTGGTTCTATACACGGATGCCAGTGATTATTGGTAGGCAGCTGTTCTTACGAAACTAACACCCAAAGGAGAAATGCCATGTAGATATTGCAGCGGGCTATTCTCAAATAGCGAGGCAAATCGACGGCATATCAACGAGAAGGAGTTTTTCGCAGTTAGAAAGGCGTTTAAGAAATGGCCTTTATTTCTACTATCTAAGAAACTCACCTTAAAAATTGATAACTCTAGCGTTAAAGCCTTTTTGAAAAACAAAATTGAATCTAAACCCGAAAAGGCTAGATTACTTAGATGGCAAGCTGAATGTCAATATTATGATTTTGATATTGTCATTATAAAATCTCATGAAAATGTTCTTGCAGGGATCAGAGATTGATTCGTTCCTCAAAATGGCGAGGCATCTAAGGGAACACCTGGAGATGCTTCAACGCGAGTTCGATGCATTGACCCTCAATGCAGAGGTAACCGGAAGGTTACAACGAGTTGATTGGGAAACTGTTTCCGATCGAATACGAGGTTGCATACAGGCCAACGAACAGTTATGGTCTGTAATGAGAAAGCCCCTTCTTCGGGCGACATCTTCAATGGTGCAAAAGGAGACACTTCGAGTACAGGGCTCTATACCTGTAGCAGGGGATTCAAGTACCCCTAGCACGAGAACTAAGATGGAATCATCCACGGATGAACCGTCTCAAGTTAAAATCGATACTCCGGAGTTAAATCCCGAGTCTTCGAGTCAACCCATCGCCTCAGGGGTTAATGAGGAAGAGATCGATCTTAGGCCACAGACAGGCAAATCTAAGATCGATACTTACGAAATTTTGAAAACTCCTCATTTTCAGGTTTACCAACAGAGATGGGAAAGGTTAATAACCAGGTTGGGAATTAATCCGACAAAATGTCTAATAGATGTTTCCGGAAGATATCCCAGAGTGTGGATGATGCCAGAATCTCATCCACAAGATGTAAAAAGCTGGTATGAATTCGGGGCCTTAGCATCGGTTCATACAAGATCTCCAAGCTTCTCGGAAATATCACAACTTCCGAGATGGATACAAGATGCAGTACATGAGACATGGGAGAATAACCCACATCTGGCACGAGGTGATGTCCTAGAGCTATATTTCTTTAGCGAAGCACCAGAACCGGTCGGAAAGGGATTGCATGAAGTGTTTCATTTCATCAAGCTTAGGCGACCAGACGTGGAAGCAATGAAGAAAATCAAAGCACCATCGTCCGACGAAATTCCGTTAGTGGCATCACTCACGGAAGATGACATGTCCACAAGAAGGGCATGGGGTCTTTGGGTCTGCCTCACCGAGATGGACAAAGTCAAGTTCCCGTTCAAGTTCTTCCAGAATACGGTGAATGGATCTTTCCTATTAAACACAATGACAGGAAACACAACAGGATTCGCAGAAGATTTATTTGAGAAAAAGAGATCTCTTTTGTGGAACAACAAGCCACCAGGGAGTAAAGAAACTCACCGGAAATACTGTAACATGTCCCACGTTTGGAGATGGACGGAGAAAATATGTCCGGAATGCTCGAATCAGACGGAGCCGGAGTTTGGTACAAAGTCCAAACAGAATAAGCCAAGTGATCAGGGGACACCAAAAACACATTTTACCTGGGGACCGCACAAATCAAAAAAGTAAAGGATTCCCCGACAACAATAAAAAGATCATGTGATGATCAGGTCCCTCAAGAACGTGCCTCTGGAAAGCGGAAATTCCACCAGCTAACAGAGGACAATAATGCAAATAAAGACGTAAGCAATGACGTCAATTAATTTACAAGCCATGTGAAGTCCGGATTTCAAGTCCGCCAGACTTCTATAAATTCAGGATTTGGAGGAAGCAGAAGGCATCGCTCATCACCTTCTATTTTCTCATATTAATAAAGAAAGAGTGTTTTGTGTTCAAGAATAAAGAGTGTTTTAATAGTTTGTATTAAGAAGTTTATGTATTTACGAGTGCAAGCCTTCTCTATGAGAGGCTAAACAAGTTTTCTCCTCCCAAAAGGAGATTACTAATGTAATAAATTTTATTCTAAGTTCTTAATAGAATAAAGGTTTCTGGTTCAACATGTGTGCTTAACCAAATATCTATAAATCAAGTATCTCGTACGCCTAGTGTAGGAAACGAACTAAGGCTGTGCTGAATAGTTACTAAGGAGTCGGATAACTTATAGTTCATCTTCTGTGACTAGAAGTTAGACGGTGTTATCGTCTGTAAAACGGACTAGGGGCGGTAACTTTCCGACTGGTGGCATCGCAACCCATCTCACCCGGAGCTGTTTCGGTCAAAGAGAGGTACGAAATTTTAGAGAAATTTTAATTTTACGGAAGTATGTTGGGCCTAAGTACTATCTGGTAATTTTCTAAGTATTTTTTATTCTGTACCTAAGTATTAAGTATGTTACAACTAAGTACTCAATTTTCTGTACAAAAATATAAGGGCATATTGGTCTCAAGGGAGCTAATTTTAAATTATATATGGAGTTAGGGAGTGGAAACAAAGAAAAATTAAAAGGGAAGTAAACCCCAAAATGAAAGAAGGCAAAGGGAGTGGTCCACAAAAACCCCTTTCGATAATCATATTATGCATTATTATGCCCGCAATATAATATCTTGCAAATTACTTTTACTCAAAGAATGTGCTTGATTTGACGCGATTATAACATATGTTTAATATATAATTGTCGCGCCAAGCAAAGAGTTCTTCAAGAAAATATAATTCATGCCACATTCATTTGTGAATATTGATAACAAAAAATAATCTTTCAATATCCACCATCCATTTTATCAGGATTAGCAACACTCTTCAAGAAAGCACAATCATGCCATACTCATGTGTGATCATTAATTATGGATTTTTAGTATTTTCACCTTGGTAGGTTGTATTTTATAAATAAATGGAAAAGAGCTTTAATTTCCACCTATAATTTGATGCCGGAAATTAGCCAAAATCACCAGATTTTCAGGGCCACATGCTAGTTTTCGTCATGAATATCAAAGTTAGGTGAAAATCTAACTAACTAAATGATAAAATTTTATTGGTGGAGCAAGTATGTCACCCCATATTTAGTGGACCAATTTTACCAAGTCCCTAAATTTAACTGACTAATTTTGCATTTTAGCCGTAGTTTAAGAGTGATCAGTATCCACGAATATATTTAAAAATTTTTGAGATTTTCTTGCCAGTTATTATACTAGTTTCTTTTTCACACAAATTGTACATAAGTGTTAACCAAGTACGCAATCTGATTCGAGCAATATTTCTCGAATAAACAAAAAATGTATTCATGGAAGTTTAATTGTTAACTATAACAAATAAAATTAAAAAATAACTATATTTGAATATTGAGTAATCTGATCTATGTATTTATTTATTTCCCAGCACACCTACTAGGTACCAGTATTGAGCCATAGATTCTTCATTTAAGTCTATCTACGCATTAATGTTTGTGAGACCGGTGAAGTAATCATATTAATGTTTGAAATTTTTGGAGGCCACAGATAGTAAAATAAATATATTAGATTCTAAATATTAGTTGAGATGTTAGAACACTAGTACTAACATTTAGTAAATCAAACAACGGAAATAACGAGAGTGCAAAATTAAATTTGCCTATGAGTTAAAACTCATAGGTCGTGGCCTTAGGTTAGAAATGATATTACTACAGAAATATTTCAATTTCACAAAAGATATTAAAATAAGGGAAAAAACTTTTTGCCACCTGTAATTATAGCGTTTTTATGGTTTGCAACCTAATATTTTTTTTGTTGTTATTAAAAACCCAAATTATGCGGGTTTTGCTCTTTGCAACCTTAAGACTATTTTTCATTAAAAAATGTTTTAGTCGAAGCACGTAAACCTCATGCCTCATCACCAATTATTATGTTGGGCAATGTTTTTATGTTTTTAGAATGAGGCATGAGGTTTACGTGCTTCGATTAAACTATTTTTTGAATGAAAAATATCCTGAAGGTTGCAAAGAGCAAAACACGCATACTTTGGGTTGTTAATAACAAAAAAAAAATATTAGGTTGCAAACCATAAAAATGCTACAAGTACAGGTGGAAAAGAATATTTTCCCTTAAAATAAAGTATCATTTAGTAATATATGAAAAAGGGAAAAAAAATTCTTTGCCACCTGTACTTGTAGCGTTTTTATGGTTTGCAACCTAATGGTTTTTTTGTTGTTATTAACAACCCAAATTATGCGGGTTTTGCCCTTTGCAACCTTCAGGCTATTTTTCATTCAAAAAATGTTTGAATCGAAGCACGTAAACATCATGTCTCATCACCAATTATTAAGTTGGGCAATGTTTTCATGTTTTTAGAATGAGACATGAGGTTTACGTGCTTCGATTCAACTATTTTTTGAATGAAAAATAGCCTGAAGGTTGCAAAGAGAAAAACCTACATACTTTGGATTGTTAATAACAACAACAAATTAACCATAAAAACGCTACAAGTACAGGTGGCAAAGAGTTTTTTTCCCTATGAAAAACTCCTCAATGAGAAGATCGGTCAAATCGGCGTAGAATCATCCGAAAAACCTTCAAGTTTGATTAAACACAATGTTGAAAAACACGAGCATAATGAATGATTGTTTCTTGTACTTTATAATGGTTATGTTTTGTATCCTTTTGAATTCGTAAGTAACAAATTCCAAAATATTTGATACTTATACATGAATGTGTATCTTCATCTCTTAGAAGAGTCCTAAAATATCAAAATAGATTTAATGAATATCTTGATATTTTAAGGAATAAGATAATTATGAGAAGGGTTCTTAAATAAACTAAATTACATAGGGAACAAAATAAATCTAACTCTTAAAATATCTAAAAACTACTTTAACACAATATGTCTAGAAAGGCAAATAATATATATCGCTTAGTTTGAAATGAAGAAATCAACGGGATTAAAGTTCACATAAATCTCCCGCTTTTGCCTTTATGGACAAAAAAATAACTAAGTAACTCCTCCAGAGTTGAAAAAGTAGACTCCCCTCGAATATAAGAATCTTGTTAGAAACTTTAGTAAAATAACTTAATGACAAAGATAACAAATGACTAAAATAACAAATATTCAACAAGAACACAAAAACCAACAATTTTTAACAAAACAAAAAAAAAACTTATTATCTAGGGAAAAAACCCAATCATATCAACTATTGGTGCCACTAGGTCTAGCACCACGAGTCATCTGCCGCAAAGACCGCCCCAGAGTAGTTGTGAGATCACCATCTTCAATAGCCTTCTCCTTCCCTTTGGGGCTCACAACAACATCTTCAGCAGGATCAGCACCACTAATAAACTCTTCTTCTCCCCCTTTTGACCAAAATGCGAAAGGGGGGTTGCCCTATAGATATCTCGCATAGCTAGAAGCCAAATAAGGTGAGCTCGAGCAACCATAATCTGCTGCTCAATCAAGGCAAGATGAGCCTGCAGAATAATATAGGAAATATGAACTGAGGGAGAATCAAACACAGATGCAAAGGAACGAATGTTGATAGCAGTGCCAGCAGCACCCAGAGTATCATCATTCAGGGAAGTAGCACAACAAGCTCATCGACAAGATCATCATTAGAGAATTCCAAGGGAAAATCAGTGACATGATTTGGGCCCTCAAAGTGCTTGGGACTGAGCCCAAAGAAACCAGGTTCCCTACTAAGTCTTCTTCCTCATATCGAGTGAGACCCTGATCAGCCAGAATAAAATAAATGAGAGAGGGGAACAAAAACCACAGGTTACCGAAGATGTGGCAAACTTCCCAACAAACTTAAACAACATTTGGCTAAAATTGAACTGTATTCATGTCCCTATCTGGTACAATGCTTGAGCCTAAAGTCTGATGACAACCGTAGTATTAGTAGTTGGCACCCAATTGCAAATAGACACCTTATTGTAGTATATAATACAATAAGGTGAGTTAGGGAACTGTTAAAGCGCTTGGGCCAATGCTGCACCCTATTACTAGAAATAAACCGGGTAACCTCATCTAATTCATCAACTATGAAACCCTCCTCATAATCGTCAATCCAACCCGTCAGCAAACAACATTTTTTTTGTAGTGAAAAGTTTTAAGTTTACCCTTATACTTACAATAAATTATTTTGGATTGGCGATTATGAGGAGGGTTTCATAGTTGATGAATTGGATGAGGTTACCCGGTTTATTTCTAGTAATAGGGTACAGGATTGCTGACGGGTACTGCCCTTCAGCAAATTGACTGCTGACGGGATTAACGTACCCGTCAGCAAATGCTGACGGCGGCGCCCTTCAGCAATCTCACCCGTCAGCATTTTCTAATTATATTTTGCGAATGTTGACGGGCAACCCGATCCACAACCTGGCCCGCGTCAATATACCCCTTATATGGCATGGGTGGAATTCAAACCCACGACCTCTTGTGAATGGAGGAGTGGTGTTACCATCTCGCCAAGTCAATTATTTGTGAGATTTTATATATTTTAATATATATTTAGATATGTAAATTAAGTTATAAATTATATTTATGATTAATTATATTATATTTATAAATGTAGATTATATTTATGAATAAAGATATTATAAATACATAATATTATTATAAATATATATTATTTTAATATATATATATATATATATATAATGATATATAAATATTATATATATAGTATTATTTATAAATATATAATAATTATATTATATTTATAAATGATTAATATATTTATATAATTTAATTTATAAATACTTAATTATATTATAAATATATAATATTATCTTAAATTTTATTATAATATTAAAAATCTATATTTTTATATTTATTTTATATA
This sequence comes from Phtheirospermum japonicum, assembly GCA_014905375.1. NCBI lineage: Eukaryota > Viridiplantae > Streptophyta > Magnoliopsida > Lamiales > Orobanchaceae > Phtheirospermum > Phtheirospermum japonicum. The sequence goes on along the minus strand of BMAC01000030.1, from coordinate 1,103,950 downwards.
TATAATATATATATATATATATATATATATATAGTTGGGTTCTAGTGAAAATCCGTCCTTATTTATGAACCTAGGGACAAATCCACACCACTAATGAACTAGATCAATGGTCATAATTAATAGTTAATTTTGAGTTGCTTTAAGCATATTTCCAAACTAATAGATACCATTTTTATCATGCAGTTTATATTCACCCGGATTGCAGATTTGTGGTGCTCTTATATACCAATTAAAAGTGCTTTGTACATATGTGATGTTATTCTTTATTATATTCAATGGTCGTGCTTTTATAAGTTTCTGGTTCTTTTCTTTGTTTTACTTAATCAGTTCTAATACATTGAAAGCACTGTACAAATACATTTGAAAGCACTGTACATATAACCTTTAAGCAGTATATACCTGATTTGAAAGCACTATACACATACTTTGGAATCAATGTACACATACCTTGAAACACTATACATATACATTGAAAGCACTATACATATACATTGAAAGCACTATACACATATTTTGAAAGTACCGTACACATATTTGTAAGAACCATAAAACACATTCACGTAAAACAAAAGCATTGTACACACACTTGAAAATCACTAAACATATTTCATAAATTAATTCTATTTATGTAGTTCAAGTACATTTCTAAGCTCCGATAAATCTCATTACTAACTGGTTTAAACAATTTGTGTGCACAAAATCAAATACAAGACTGTACAAATCACAACAAAGCACCAACATATTATACTCAAAGCATTAGGGATACATAAAGAAAGCGATACACATCCAGGAACATTTAAACATAAAGCACTCTTTCATTACCAACACATACAACCCATGGTTCACACAGTTTCAAAATAATGACTTGAAGAATCATAAAAAAGCACCATTATGCTGATAAGATAACATTAAACATGCAAAATTAGGATCCACATTATCATTGAATAACATATCATTATAAAACACATACAAAAACAATATCATAGTTTTACAAAGACTCGCTAAAATCAGTGGAAAAATTGGATGCGCCAGCGGAGCAGATCTGGATTTAAGTACCATTAACGATGCCACCAGTCTCGTTGATAGAGCAAATCGGATTCCATCATTGATTCGGATTGCAAATCTGGGTTACCATGTACCCTCACGATGTCGTATACCAAGCAAATAAAATGACCCCACGTCTACGCCGAAACAACAGTAGTGGAAACACGGGAAGCTATGGCGGCAGAAGAGAGTTTTTGGGAGGACGTAAATTTTCATGGATGGGAACGGGGATAGAAGAATCATGTTGAAAAAAACAGTCGTGATTTATGGAGAGAAAATAACTGCCAATAAATAAAAAGACTGCCATGCCCCTTTATGCTTAAACTCCACTCTAAATTATCAACAAATTCTGACCATAGATCTGATTTAATTAGTGGTGTGGATTTGTCCCTAGGTTCACAAATAAGGACTAGGTTCTCATTTGAACCTAATCCTATATATATATATATATATATATACATATATATATATATATATATATATATATATATATATATATACAAGTCATTATTTTGAAACTGTGTGAACCATGGGTTGTATGTGGTTGGTAATGAAAGAGTGCTTTATGTTTAAATGTTCCTGGATGTGTATCGCTTTCTTTATTTATCCCTAATGCTTTGAGTATAATATGTTGGTACTTTGTCGTGATTCGTACAGTTCTTGTATTTGATTTTGTGCACACAAATTGTTTAAACCAGTTAGTAATGAGATTTATCGGAGCTTAGAAATATACTTGAACTACATAAATAGAATTAATTTATTGCTGACGACCTATTTCCCGCCAGCATTGTGTTTTTTTTAATATTGCTGACGGGTCATCATAGTGACTCATCAGAAGTCTTTCAGTATATGCTGACGACTTGTTTCCCATCAACATATCCTAGTTCTTTTTGTAGTGTTTTCATGCACAAAACCCGACCAGCCAAAGTTGAGAAACTACCTATCCAAGAAAGTAGGAAGCAAATTGGCATAAAACTCAAGAATGACACTCCTCAGATATGACATTGCAGTCATCATGGTCGAAGTTAGCCCCTTACACTTAAGAAACTTATTCAAATTCTTCTTCTCAAAAAGACCATAAACCACTCTTCTTTCACTAATGAAGATTTTATGTCGAAAGGCAGTAAAATGATCATGAGCATCAAAAGAGTAAAACTAAGAAGCAAAGGCAAAACTTATCTCAATCATAGGGTCAAAAGATTTAGCAGCAGCATCCTCATCCTCTTCATCACCATCATGTGCATTGTCCTCGTCTAGAGCTTTTTGAAGATCAGACGAATTATCCCCAACATCTTCATCAGTAGAGTTCTCTGACTCTAAGTGATTTTCAAACAATTAGTAAGGGAATCTGAAGCACATGGAGGACTAAAAATACTGGAAGCACCAACAGAAGGCTTTATAGGTGCAGGTGTACCAACACTGGCACTAACATTCATCTCATTATCAAAACCAGTTTCATCCTCTTAAGGCTCATCATCAGAGATAGCTCTCTCAAATGAATGACTTGATACAGCATGTGAGGGAGCAGTAGTAGGTGGACTGGAAACACACGGCGGACAAGGAGCAGGTGTAGACCATGATGGTGGCTTGGTGAGAGAAGAACCCCCATAAATAAGAGATTACCCAATTTCAACAAGTAATAAGATAGAGGAGAGCATTATCATCAGACATCTCTCTTCACTAGCAACTACCTCAAGCTCAGAATCAGGCGTAACCACATTTTGCGGCATTTGCACATGTCTTTTAAAGCTAAGCTAAGACATCTTCATCATCAGATTAGAAAAGAAAGATTTCAAAGGAATATATTTCTTTGTAACACACATAATTTTAGGAAGGGCGTAATCAGAATCCTCACTATCAGTCTCATCAACTAACACTTCTTCAAGACATACTCTCCAATGAAGTTTTCCTATTCTTCCCTGATTTGCTTTTCGGAATGACATCACAAAATACTCAGGCTCAACCTCATACAATCATCGTGACTATTTGAGTCAGAGGATTTCCCACTCTACCAAAGTTTCAGTAATAAGCTTAAAATTGGGTAGATTATCAACATTGATTTTGTTACCTTTTGATCGGGAAAAATAGCCTCATGCGGGTCGACAGACTCTAGCACTGGAATCTGATCTAAGGTATTGATGGTAGTTAAGTTGGGCGCAAAAGCAGGTGAATTAGATGGCACTTGCACAGGTCCCTCAATTGGGCATGGTGTTTGAGCAGACCCACCAACATTGGCTTCAGACGGAAGCAACATCATGTGTTCATCATGAATGTTCAGAGTAACATATCGCGGCAGGGAGGAAGGGGCAGGACAGTTTCTGATGTGATAACAGACTCTGGTAATGCAGGAGAAGATTCTTGGTAAGTTTAGATGACTTAGTGTTCATTATCACTGGCGGAGGAGAGGAGAAGTTGTAGAGTTTTGCTTTGGGCTACAAAAGGAATAAATGAGACTTAACACAGCTTCTTCATAATTTAACCACCAAAAAACAATTAGTATGTTAGTGGGAGAAAAAAAAATAAAATAAGAAAGGCAAATATGGGAGGTGGGATATATAAACAAGTATATTCAAGAAGCCCACTCCCCTCTAATGCGCCCACTAACACAATAACTACCCCTCTTAGGACTCAAAGACACATGTAAAACCTACCAAAAAAACAAAAACTAAAACCTTAAATAACTAAAACTACAAACTATACAAAGTAGGAAATAACTACCACATAATTAGGATATTAACTAAAAAAAATAAGACATCAATACCGGGTACTAATAATTAGCTCAAGAAACTCATGTATAACACCACAAACCATACGTACCTCACATTGTATCTAAAGTTCGAGTAAGAGGAAAGTAGAATCTTGTTATGAGCACACCCTCCATTTACATTCAAAATTTATGAATAGAATTACCAAACATGCATGTTCTAGAATTTATGTCTAAAAGATATGATCTTAAAAAACAAATTGCATAGAGATATTTCACAACTACATCAGGATGTTGGTCCCAGTGGATGGCATCTAGGGTGACATTCGATCAACAAATTCAATGAGTTAAAAATACTTAATTAGGTTAATGATAGTGTCATTTACATTGTGTTTAGGGGTTTTGTGTTCGGGAGTAAAAGAGCCTCCACATTATAGCAGTAGAAATAAAAACATTTCATAAGATCGCATTGATTGATTTAACTTAGTAATTCTTCATCCATTATAGCATGGCTAGGACGTCCTACAAATTGCAAGATATTTGTTTTGAATGCACTGAGATATAACACCTATTTCTGCGAAGGACAATCCACAATTGTAATTTTCAAAAAATTCAGTCCCTTTTGATACCATATTTTAGAAAACTACAACCCTCTGCAATTGAGAGTAATTCAAATTCTAAATATGTTTATGGAGAAAAAATACATGTTGCTGCTGATGTTTTTAATGGTTATGCGGCATTTCCAATAACACGGTACTAACAACACATAATCTGAGAGACTTTCTTAATGTGGAAAATCCCTCGAAGTCTAATGCATTGCTGAATATATCGGCAATCTAGTTTTTTCATCCCAATGTAAACAATACTCACAATATATCTCTCGACCAAATCTTGGATGAAATGATGTCTGATGTATATGTGTTTTGTGCAAAAGTGTTGGACTGGATTTCTTGATATATCAATCGTACTTCGATTGTCGCAAAGAAAAGTTAAAACACCAATATGTAGACCATAGTCCTCGATCATTTGATTCATCCAAAGTAGTTGATCACATGCACTAACTGCAACTATATATTTAAGGAAACATAGTTTAGTTTTTTGCTATATCAAGATAGAAGATTATTTCATTAAAAAGAAAGAGAAAAAAACAGATATGCTCTTTCTATCATCAACATCGCCTGCACAATCAGAGTCAGTATACCTAACTAGTTTTGTGTTAGTGTCCTTAGTATACTATATTCCTAAATCACATGTTCCAGCAATATCTCTAATAATGCGTTTAAGAGCCTTTAGGTTAGTGACTTTAGGATTAGACTGATAACGAGCACATAAGCAAACATTATACATGATATTAAAAAACACCTATCATGCTTTGATACAAAGTGTGATCAACACCCTCACCAAACATCATCCCTAGACAGTTTTTGAACTGGTCTCATAAGTGTCTTCATATGTTTATCATGATCTCGGCCAAATAGTTCAACAAAGTCTTTAGCATACTTAGCTTGAGACACAAAAGTCCCATCTTAATCTACTTAATTTGTAACACTAAAAAGAAGGACAATCTCCTTCCATACTCATCTCAAAGGTGGTAGCCATATTATTCACAAAATCCTTAAGCAAATTATCATTAGTAGACCAAATCATAATATCATCAACATAAGTTTGAGCAATCATTATATCAAGTTTGTTCTTCATTATGAATATGGTTTCATGAACTTTGCCACGTTTAAAATTCCTTAGGAGCAAATGTTGAGTAAACTTTTCATACCAAACTCTCAAAACTTGCTTAAGACAATAAAGTGACTTTTTAAGTTTGTAAACAAAATGAGGTTTGTAAGGATCCTCAAAACCTCTTGATTGCTCAACATATGCTTCCTCATTTGAAAAATCATTCAAGAAGGTACTTCTTATATCCATTTGGTGAAGAGTATTACTTAAATTACAAGAAATAGCAAGTAATAACCTGATTGACTTAATCCTTGTCATGGGGGCAAAGGGTTCGTCAAAATCAATATCCTTAAGCAACAAAACAAGATTTATTACGCATAATGTTTCCCAACTCATTAGTTTTATTTTTCACAATCCATTTGGTACCAATAAAATTACCAGAACTTCATTTAGAAACCAAGTGTCACGCATCATTCTTAGCAAACTAGTCGAGTTCCTCTTTAATAACATTGATCTACAACTCATATTTGAGAGCTTAATCCACTCTTTTCAGCTATATAGAAGACATAAAACAAGAATATTTAATTAGAGAACAACAAGATGGCATAAAAACCATTTTACCATCTCCTTTAAGCTAACTTTCTTTTTGTGAGTATTACTTTTGTTCATCACTCTAGTAACTTGTGAAGTGGGATGATCCTTCTATATCTTGATGGAATGTCCTTTCTAAAGGGATCAGAAGATTCTGAGGCTATAGAATCATCATGATCAGATTCTGAGTCAGGATTTTCTACACCGGAGCTTGAGATGTTGGTTCTAGTGTTAGAGCACTAGAAAGATCATCTATAGAAATAACAACACCTATTCCTACAGAATCACTCAAAATAGGTTTGAGAACAGACTAAGGACGTCGCACTAGATTATGCACATTGCCTTCAACAAAATTACAAGTTGCATCAGTCAGATAATCAAACTTAACAATCAAATATTCAAGAATAGTTTGGGTTTTATGATTAAATACTTTATATGCATGACTATTGACATAATATCCCAAAAACTATCACTTTTTGAGTCAATTATAATGAGACATGTCATTTAGAACACAACACATCTAAACACACGAAAATACTTAAGGATTTGGTTTCTTTCCCATGAGAATCTCTTAGGAAGTTATACGTGTACCAACCCTAAAGTAAAATCGATTGGAAAAATGACAAGCAGTATTAAGAGCCTCAACCCAAAACCCTTTTGAAAGATTTTTAGAAATTAACATAGTTCGGGTCATTTCTTGCAAAGACTTGTTCTTACATTCGACTATCCCATTCTATTGTGGTGAAATTGGACATGAAAACTCATAAGATACGCCACACTTTTTAAAGAAAATCGAGAATTAGAGATTTTCAAACTCCTTTCCATGGTTAGACCTATTTCTAATAACAGATAAATCATATCCATTACTGATACATTTAGATAATTCTCGAAAGCTTTCAAATGTTTCTGATTTATCTCAAAGAATTTCTATCTAAGTAAAGTGTGAAATATCAGTAACAATAGCAAACGTGTGTTTCTTACCACCAATACTGTCTTCCTCAACTGAACCTATGCAATTCATGTGAAGAAGCTCCAGGCACTATGAGGTGTTGAAATGTTGGAGCATGGGGTGGGATATTCTGGTTTTCTTTCCTTTTCTAACACACATCACAGATAAATGGGTTTATTATTACTAACTTTAGGATGCCTCTGACAACATTAGTTTTAACTAGTTTTTCCATCTTGTAATTATCATGTCCCATTCTTTGGCGCCCAACTCATACTTAGATGATTGAACAGTTTGACACATGATTTTTTGTTCATTTAATAAACTACTTTAACACATTACGTCTAGAAAGGCAAATAATATATATCGCTTAATTTGAAATGAGTAAATCAACGGGGATTAGTTTCCCATTAATGTCCTATGTTTATGAAATTATCTAATGCTAAGTATGGATGGGTGAATTTGGAGTCAAGAATTCCCAGTTCATAATAACAAATCCAGTGATCGAACTATAAGAAAATAAGAAAAGCCAAAAAAAAGATCAATTTTTCTATGACCTCTCACTAGAAAAGAAAGAAAAAACTAATCCCTTTAAATTTCTCTTCCTCTCTCATAGGTACCGACTACCACCGCCTCTCATGGAGGTAGTCGTATTGGGCTACGTATTGGGCTTTAATGTATCTAATATGATGTGGGTCTTTGATGTATAGATACTTAATGGGTTATCTATTTTATTGATGGTCTAAAATAGGTATACCCTATATGACTCAAGTATATAAGGGTTATGGTCCCTAGATTATACGTATCATCACCATCTATTCTATTCTATTATGCATCCCATCGTTAGAAGAGAGTGTACAGAGAAATGTATCTGAACAGATTGGATACGTGTTGCCCTAGAAGGTCAAACCCCAAAATTTAATCGCTTATAGATTCAGGTACACTTGTGTAAACTTATAATTTTTGATAATTCAATATGATGGTTTCTTGATTATAGTGATGGTTTTCGCTAAGATTATTGTTGAACAAGTGGTATCAGTGCCGATCATATTGAGTTATTGGAAATCAAATTAATTTCTGGTAATTATTTTTTGAGATTGATATTGAGTTTGCCTTCGAATTATACCTTCGTCTTTTATATGGATTAAGTTCTAAAAATCTGTATTCGAATTGTTGTTGTGTGTATAAGTTTACCATAAAAAAATTAAATTGATGAATACAGACCATCTTTCAATTGATCTTTTTTTTTCTTTCTCAATTGTCATGATATGGATTCAGATTAATGTTGAGCAAAAAAAAAGGTCCATATGTTGAATCCATTATTTAAGAATGAAAAAAAAAACTGGATCTAATCAGAGTGGACAATTAAGAGATTTGTGTTTTGAAGTTTGGGCTTCAATACCATCTTTTCTCATATAAATTTTTGTGTCTTGTTTTTACAAGATTGTAAATTTCAAGGTTTGGCCTGTTGTCTATTTTTCAAGGCTGTTTGGGGAAGATGGTGCTTTTACACATATTTAAAGTTTTTCTTTTTTTTTTTTTGGAATTAGGACTCATATTGTTTTTGGTTTTATGCATTTAAATGTTAACCAAGGACTTTTTTGGATACACCCATTTACGATTGAATGAAAGTTTATTTATAAAGTTTATTTATTAAATTGACCTTGAATAATAAATAGAATTTAAATTTTAGTTTGGTCCTAGAGTTTAAATCAAATTGAAATATTATTATGATTTTATATATTTTGAGATATATTAATTGAAGCAACAATGTCACAAAGTGACCTCTCTTGTGGAAATTGATTTATTTTGAAATATAAAAGGTTGTGTGCATGTAATTTATGTGAATATTCATCGGCCAAAAAGAAGGTTCATATTTATCGAAATTACATGTGCAATTGCGGTAGTAAATGCGTGATGATTACTCAGTATTGGCCAAAAGAAAGACTCATTGTTTGATATGTTCTTATAATCAGTGTTTGATTACTGCACCAAGATGTCAATTACAAGTTAATATCTGTTCAAAAGATGAGATTTTAATGAAGTGTTGATATCTTGAGATGGGATTTACCTTTTATTTGAATTCATTAATTATAATTCTAAGTTTATTCTATATGAGCATGATAGGATTATTTTCTTTGATTCAGTTATGTCTACTCTTGTTAATATTACTGCCAGCATCAACACCATCCATATGCTAAATGACACAAACTTCAAGTCATGGCAAGAGAATCTTTTAATAATTCTCGGAGTGATGGATCTCAACCTTATGATAAGGACCGATTCTCCACCACCTCTTATGAACAAAAGTACTATGAATGAAAAGTGGGATATGGAAAGGTGGAGGAAATCAAATCGCATGTGTATGATGATCATGAAGAAAGCCATTCAAGAAGCAATTAGGGGCACTATGTCTGAGAAATCGCTACAGCTAAAGAATTTCTTGCTCATATTGAGATAAGATTTGTCAAGAACGAAAAGGTTGAAATTGGCACACTTTTGACAAAGCTGATCTCAATGAGGTATGGAAGTAAAAGCAATATTAGGGAATAAATTATGAAAATGTCTCATACTGCTTCAAAATTGAGATCGCTTAAGCTTGAACTCTTTGAGGACTTTCTAGTGCATTTGGTTTTGACATCTCTTCTAGACATTTTAATCATTTTAAGGTGAGTTATAATTATCAGAAAGAGACTTGGTCACTAAATCAGATCATCTCATACTGTGTCCAGGAAGAGGAAAGGTTGAAGCAAGGTAAGACTGAAAGTGTTAATATTGCTCCAGCTTCCAAATTTAAGGGCAAGGGGTTAAAGATAAAGAAGTATAAGGAAACTACACACACAACACCAAAAAAGAAACAGCAAAAGGCACCTAGTGCAATAGACGGTACCGGTTCTGGTACTGGTACAGGTTATTTCTTCTTTGGAGGTGAAGGACATAGGAAGAAGGAGTGTACCAACTATCACGCATGGCGTGCTAAGAAATGTATGCTGCTTAATTTGATTTATTATGAGGTTAATTTAATTTCGGTTCCTAGAAACACATGGTGGATATATTCTTGTGCAACAACTCACATCAGTATGTCTATGCAGGGTTGCCTCCATTGTCAAAATCCAAGTGATGGTAAAAGATACATCTATGTGGACGATGGAAAGACAGTTAAAGTTGGAGCAATATGAAAATTTAAATTATTTTTAAAGACTAGATATCATTTGGGTCTTGATGAGACATTTGTTGTTCCGCCATTTAGACAAAATTTGGTTTCTATTTTTGTTTTGGACAAATTTAGTTATTCTTGTTCATTTGGAAGTGGAAGATTTAACATGTTTTATGATTTAAAATTGGTTGGTTTTGGTTCTTTATCAAGTTATGATAATCTTTCTTCCGGTTATGAGGCTCGAATTTCTAATGCCTGATAACCTAAGGTAGGAGTGGCAAGAGTTGACTTCCTAAATCGATAAAAACCAGAGATGTATAGAGTCGGCCAGTGCCCACCCGACTAGGGAGAATGAGATATGAATAGACAACTGACTTTGAAGCCTATATATTTTTCAAGGTTGAATCTTCCTGATCAGTCAGTAGTGCTTTCTTATATGGCATGATTTTAATCTGGTCTTTCCTGGTATGAAAGATAACTATTGAGACTTGCTAGATATTATTAATTCATTTAATGAATCTTTGCATCTACACACATGAGGTGTGAAAAAAATTAACTAATGAGAATTCAGCTATATTATGGCACAAGAGACTGGGTCATATCTTCGAACGGAGAATTGAAAGACTTGTGTCTAACAAAATTCTCGATCCTTTAGATTTTACAAAATTTGACATTTATGTTAATTGTATTAATGGAAAACAAACCAATAAAAGGTGATTTGTAGCAACAGGACTTTACACGTCTTAGAACTTATACTTATGGATAATTTTGGGCCATCCCTACAGTTGCATGGAATGGTCAACAATATTTTATAACGTTCATAGACAAATTTTCTAGATATGGATACATATATCTCATTCATTAAAAGTTCTCAAATCCTTTAAGGCTGAAGTTGAGAATCAACTCAACAAAAGGATTAAAAGTGTTAGTATGATCATGATGATGAGTACCACGGTATATATGATGGATCAAGTGAATAATGACTAAGACCATTTGCTAAATTCTTAGATGAATACGGTATCATCCCACAGTACACCATACCGAGTTCGCCCATTATGAATGGTGTTGCTGAAAGACAAAATAGAACACTTAAGGATATGAGAAGGAGTATGATTAGTCATTCTACCTTACAACAATAACTCCGGGGATAAGCATTTAATACTTCAGCATATATCCTTAACAGAGTTCCAACTAAAGTAACTTATAAAACCCCTTATGAATTTCGGACGGGTAAAAAGCCCAGGCTAAATCATTTGCATGTTTAGGGGTGTCCAGCTGAGGCTAGGCCTAATGAAAGAGAATCGGACACAATGCTAGTTAGTTGTTATTTTGTTGGATATTCTGAAAGACCATAGGGCACAAGTTTTATAATCCCACAACTAAACTATATTTGAGACAGAAAATGCCCAGTTCTTTGATGATGTTGAGTTTGTGGGGGGAGATAGAGTTAATGACTTTGTTTTTGAAGATGAACGTGTGGATATTCCCACGGGCGTTATTGGCATTGGTTAGGATCTCATTCCTGACTCTGTCCAAGAAACAAGTCAAGACAATTTCGAAGAGACTATCGTTCCACAAATTATTCTAAATGAATAAACTCTACAACTTATGTCATTAAGAAGATCCACTAGGGAAAGCAGAAGTGCAATTTCAGATGATTACATTGCATTTCTCCAAAAAAATGAGACTAACATTGGAGTGATGGAAGATGATCCTATCAACTTCTATCAAACCATTGAAAGCTCAAATACTCAAATGTAGATCGATGCCATGAATGAGGAGATTACGTCCATGAGTAAAAATGATGTGTGGGAACTTGTACCGTTGCCAGAAGGTGCGAAACCCATTGGTTGAAAATAAATATTTAAGACCAGGAAGGATTCAAGAGGCAATGTGGAAAGATATAAAGCACGTCTTATTGCAAAGGGATTTACACAGAAAGAAGACATTGATTATAAAGAGACTTCCTCTCCAGTTTTTTTGAAAGACTCTTTCAAGATTATAATGACATTAGTGGTACATTTTGATATTGAGTTGCATCAGATGGATGTAAAGGCAGTGTTCCTCAATGGCGACATTGAGGAGACAGTTTATATGGTGCAACCTGAAAACTTTATTTTAGAAGACTCAAAGAATATAGTTTGCAAACTTAAGAATCTCATCTATGGTCTCAAGTAGCATCTCCACAATGGTATTTTCAAGTTTCATCAAGTGATCATCTTGTTTGTTTTTTAGATGAATTTAGTCGATGATTGTGTATATCATAAGATTTGTGGGAGCAAATACATATTTTTGATTTTATATGCCAATGACATTTTACTTGCCAATAATGATATAGGCTTATTGCACGACACCAAGAGATTTCTAGCTAAAAATTTTGAGATGAAGGATCTTGGTGATGCCTCCTTTTTTGTTAAGGATAAAAATACACCAAGATCGTCCTCGAGGTACTTTGGGATTATCAAAAAAGAGCTATATTTAAAAGGTTCTTAAAAGGTATGTCATGCAAGACTGTAAAACCGGGAGATAACCCTGTGACTACGAGAGACAAATTTAGTCTCGAATAGTGCCCTAAGAATAAATTAGAGGAAAAGAAATGCAGAAGATTCTTTATGCTTCAGCAGTAGGGAGTCTGTTGTATGCTCAAGTATGTACGCGTCCGGATACTGTGTTCATTGCTGGGATGTTGGGCAGATATTTGAACAGGGCAGATATTTGAACAAGCCAGGACTTGACCATTGGAAGGAAGCCAAACGGATTTTGAGGTACTTGAAAAGAACAAAAGATTACATGCTCACGTATCAGAGGTCAGGTCGGATTGAGATCATTAGATATTCTGACTTCGATCATGCTGGATATCAAAATAGTATGAAGTCTACGTCAGGCTATGTGTTCATGCTGGTTGCGGGTGCTATATCTTGGATGAGTGCTAAACAGTTTATTATAGCCTCATCTACCATGACAGCATAATTTATACCATGTTATGAGGCACATAATCACAGAGTATGGCTCCAAAAATTTGTCACAGGGCTGCACATAGTGGATGATATTGAAAAGCCACTTGTTATTTTATGATAATAAATTGGCAGTCTTGTATTCCAATAACAATTGAAGATCGACAAAGTCTAGGCATATAGACATTAATTTTCTAGTTGGTAAAGGGAGAATTCAAAGTGAACAGTTATCTATTGAACATATTGGTACAAACTCCATGATTGCGGATCCGCTTACAAAGGGATTGCCACCCATAATGTTTCTTATGCATACTGCTAGTATGGGTGTCAAATATTTTTAGTATATTTAGTTTTAGTGGAAGTTATGTATTATAATGTTCTCTTTTGTAGATATATTTCTCAGTTGCTTCAGTTTAAGGATATGTTGAGTTTGTTTTCTGTAGAAATAAATTTATTTGGTTGATTCATACTTTGATTTTAGTATATAGTTGATCTCACTAAGGTTTTAAGGTGGACCAGTTGGAAATGAGCATGTTACGATCACAATACATAAAATTCCCATTATACACACCCACATCATGATCCATGTCATTTAGTTGTGTTAACATATGTGACCATTGATGGGTCGAATTACGATAAATGTAATGGAGGCTGCTTTGATCCTATGTTGATATGGTTGATGAACCGGATTGGATATAAAAACATTTTGGTTATGACAGCAAAGTTGAGCTCGTACGATTATATTTTGCAATGTATAGTTATAAGGTTACACATATAGCCCAAGTGGGAGATTGTTGGATCCTTATCAAACAATAGACTTATATGTGAAATAATTATATGTCATGGACTGTCAAATAAGTATGCCCATTTAAAAAGTGATCAAATAAAGTTTAAGGTATTGGGCTTTAATGTATCAAATACGATGTGGGCCTTTGATGTGTAGATACTTAATGGGTTATCTATTTTAATGATGGGCTAAAATAGGTATACCTTGTGGCCCTATTTTGGCTAGGATTCGGAATACCGGATTCAGGATTCGCAATACCGGATTTGGGATTCAAAATACCGGATACTCATTTGTCTAAGACTCAAGAATCAAATACTCAAACAACAACATCTTACAATTAAATAGTTAAATATTACTAAATACAATATAATAATACACTATCACCTACTTTTCAGACATGATTTGACATCAAATACAATATAATAATACATTATCATCTATTTTTCAGACATGATTTGATATCTACAGTAAAAAGTAAAAGATTCTGAATCCTATAACAAAAAAGAATTCTTACTATTCACAGAATTCTGAATACCCTAAGATTTTGAATACCAGAATTCAGAATCCCAACGAATGCTAGTCCAAACAGGCCTATATGACTCAAGTATATAAGGGTTGTGGTCTCTGGGTCATACGTATCATCACCATCTTTTCTATTATATCCTATTCTACATCCTAACGTCAAAAGAGAGCGTATAGAGAAAGGTAAAAAGCTCTCTGAATAGATTAAATACGTGTTGACCTAGAATCCCAAGATTTAATCGCTTATGGATTCAAGTACACTTCCGTAAACTGAATTATAATTCTTGATAATTCAATATGATGGTTTTTAGATTATAACGATGGTTTTTTCTAAGATTATTCTCTAACAACCCCTTTCTTTTGTTCTCTTCTCAGGTGACTCTTCTTGGAGCAACCATTGAGCCATATCCATATCTACTCACGATCCAAATCCAAATTCGATCAGTTGACTTGGTCCTGGTCTCTCCCGGCTCTCGCTCACATCACCTAGTTTCTCATGGGTGTTGTGTTGTCGTTGTTTGGCTTGAAAGATGCTTGGAGAAGCTGCACTTTTTATTGGTCTCGGGGGCGAGATATGAGGCAGTGCGGTGGCGGCGATGTGGAGAGGGGGAGGGTTAGTTGGTAGTTTTTGTTTTTAATTTTTCTTTCATTTTCATATTGTAATCTAGTTTTCTTGTGTGTGTGTGGGTGGGTGGGGGTGGGGGTAGAGGTCCTTTCCTTTTTCTTGTAGTTAGTTGTGGTATTTGTTGGTTGAAGGGAAAATCGTAGGCGAGGCATTGTTATTGTTGAGCGGTGTGTATTTGCTCAAACCCGAAGTGTTTGTCAGTTAAGTCGCTTGAGTCTAGTTTGTTGGTCTTCTATACTATGCGTATTGTCAATAGTCAATGTCTCAAGTGTTGTTGCTGTAGTTGTTTGTTGTTTATTTTTTGTTGTTTTTGTGTCTTGTTTCTGTACCATTCTCATTTATGGATTCCCTTTTCTTACCTGAAATTCCTATTTCCTCCGGGGTGATATGTAGTTATTTAGCCCCCGATTGTAACTTTCTTTAGTTGTTTTTAATATAAATCTCTCATTGAAAAATGAAAAAAAAGATTTATTATCATGGAGCTAATTCCAAGAGAAAATTAGTCGGTGACTGGAGTTTAATAGTCAAAATAAAGTTGATATTGTACATGATTTTGAGTTATTTTTTAAAAATTATTATTTTTAATTTCAAATATATAAGAATTTTATGGAAGATAAGTTTAAAATAGTGTGTGCGTGTTTTTATATTTACGACGAATCCTTCAAAATCTTTTATTATATGAAAATAGTTTTTAAAATATGATGAGATCTAAAAGAAATTTTTTATTGTATTTTTAAAATTTGTTTCCAAATATATTAATAATTCATGCCACACATATATTCACATCCTTTCAAGCATAAACACACACGAATTCATGGCCGATTTCGCCGCAGCGGTGGACCTCTGCCGTCGCCACTCCAATCGGCCGTCTTCTCTGCCGTTTACACACACCGGCGCGCGCAAAGTTGCGAACAGCCTACGCCACCAGACATTGGCCGTCGGCAGCTCACCATCGCCGCCGTTGAAGACATCATAAACTCAGACTGCCGGGCCGTCGATGATTCGAAGGAGGAGGGGTGAATCGCATATCGTCGTCCCATCACCGTGGCGGTTGACGTCGCACCGTCGCCCGTACGGGCCGGAGCCCGCCCTTGTCGCTGCCGGACCAGTACGATGCTCTCGTCATCGTCGGAGACCTGAACACCGCCTCTAACTTCCAGTCGCCCAAACATAGGTTCATCTAAACAGTTCGGGCCTTACAGCAGATTTCAAAACCCGATAGAATTTTAATTTAGGTGACGATTCAATCTCGTGTGTGTATAACAAATACCACAAGTCTCTAAACAATTTATATTAATTCTATGATTGTGCCAATTTCGATAGATGGGATTCAGATGATATTGAGATAACTTGGCTTTGGCAGGGATGCTGTGTTGTTGATGTCCGTTTCGTTTGTCAAATCCTTCTTCCGTCGATTACATCAGGCAATAGCTCAAATTTACAGACAAACAAGTATGAGTTAGTATCGCAAATAAATCACGAATAAGAATCTTAAGCTATTGGGTAAATTGTAATATATTTCGATAATATCGAGGAATAATTGAACTAACAGATCTAACGCAATCGAGCAAATATATTATATATAAACATAATAAATATATAATATAATTAAATAACGAAACGAAAGGAAAAGTTAACCGTCGAGGCGAGCGAACTCTTTCCTTAAGATTCTTATTGCCCCGTACTACGTGCTCACGGTTTGATAGTAATGAACCTCCCAAGATACAACGACGCGGAGCTGGACGGAGAAGAAAATCCAGTTAACCTGGCGAACGAGAATTGGGCAGACAACTGAGCAAATCCTAACTGCAAACTATATGATGCGTCTGGCGAACGAGAATTGGGCAGTTGTCAACCTGGCGAACGAGAATTGGGCAGACAACTGAGCAAATCCTAACTGCAAACTATATGATGCGTGAGGCAGAACGAGAATTGGGCAGACAACTGAGGAAATCCTAACTGCAAACTATATGCAAAATTGTTTTTACACTATGTGAGAGTTGGTATTTATAGATTTGAGGGACTCTTAAACAAGGTAGGAAATCTATAGGAATTAGGATTTCTAATACAAGTCAATCTCCTTATCTTTCTCAATAAGAAAGACTTAGAAGCTTCCAGGCCCAAACTAATTAAAGCTTAAAACCCAAGCAATTAAATAGTTTGCGGTCCACCATCTCTAATAATTCGATTTCCACAAAATAATGAATTACATTCATATATAGACATTTCCTATCTAATTAGGAAATTCCTCACCCTCATTACCTTCCAAATGTCCAACCTTGGTCATTGACTTTTCACTCACCCAAAACCGGATTTGTGAAAGTAAATATACCACAATTATCTACTCGAAACGTAGATTAATAATTTGACGTTCGTTTACACAATTAACGGCCCATCTACATTTGAAATATTTGGTCAAAGTTACAACATATAACTTTACCAAATCCAATTTCTCCAACATAGAATTCTTGCAATTTATATGACCATTAGGGGGGAGAAAAGAAAAATGGAAACCTTATCGTTTGCAAGGAAAACATATAAAAGATAGAGAATATTTTGTCTGTTGTTAAACATGCCATACGAATTGACCAAGAAAATGAAATCCCAACGCTGAAAGTTATATCTAACTCTAACTAGCGATCAAATCGCTCTGCCTGACTTCAATTAATTCATGAAATGGCTTCATGCTAAGAAATTACGTAATGTTTATATTTTCTACACGATCTCAAAATTGAAAGCTTCCGAATTTCGGAAAATTGAAAAGGATGTTAAATTACAAAGATCCTCAAGTATTTGCTCTTGTTTTACAAATGTTCGTCCTCAAAAGGGGTATGAGTAACATAAATACAACCCTACCCTACCCTACAGAGAAATTATGTAGTATTCGATGGATAATTTTCTTTTTTATAAGTAGACTAAACTTTAGGCTAGTTTTCGTAGTTATCCCTAGCCATTACTATATTATTGTTACTATTATTATTATTATTAAAATTATGCCTGGTTATTGACACCATCACGTCTTCTAAACGTGTAGGGGAAAAGTCGTCGCATGAAAAGCAACCTTGCCTTTTGAAAAATGAAATGAATGAATATGAGCTTTTATATATNTGTATTTATCTAGAAGGTTCAAGGGTAATATGCAAACATGACAAATTATATTATGCAACTGGATGCACAATGCACTCGATTCCCAGTTTAATGTTTTTTTCAATGAATATGAATGTTTAACTGTATGTTTAATTATTTTTTTGACACTAATTATTTGATGATATTATGTAATTAACCAGGTGTTTTGACAGTGTTTCCATTTAAATAGAAGTCAACCATCAATGTATTTTACTAACACCAATTTGATTTATTATGTAATTTATCAGTGTGTATATATGTGTGTATATATATATACACATATATATATATAACAGTACCAGTCCATTGTTTTCGGGTGGAGGTTTCAAGGCTGAACAGTGAAAATAAAATTTCCAGTTTCTCTAATTAGACTGGAAAAATGTTGTTGGCCGATTTTGAATTATATCACCTCCAATGGCATCATGTATGGTTCAGTTGCAATGGCACGTGACACAAAAAAAGTCTTATGTGACATAAAAATGTCCAGAACTCAACTCATTCTAGATGTGGAAAAGAATTTTAGACGTAATTTTACAATCCAAATCATTCATTGAAAATGATTCATCCATTTTCTTCTTCCTCCCGTATGTCTTACAATGAATATTACATGAGAAATATCAGGAATTTAAGATGAATTTAAAAGTTATATAGTTAAGTGAAACTATTATTTTTTATTGGTCTCTTTTGTTGAAAAAATAAACATTGGGGTGGTCGTTGTGCTTGGTGTGTGCTTTCATTTCGTCCACTGCTCTTTCTGTAGAGAATAGTTTTTAATATTATTTTTAAAAAGTAGGTATTAAATTTGGAGTATGATTTGAGATGAGAAATAATAATAATAATAATAATAATAATAATAATAATAATAATAATAATAATAATAATAATAATAGTCTATATGATATAAATATACTAAATTAAATAATAATTGAAATGATTGGTGATGAGAAATATAAAAAATGTGAAGCAATGATCTGGTCTCTTTTAAAAGTGTGTAATTGTGTGATTAGGTAAAGAAAAAATGAAAATAAATGAATTGTATATTTTCTGAAAACTTTTATAAATAATCACAATGAGGTAAAAGATTCTCAAATTTGAATGGAAATCAAGCACAACCTCGAACCTTTTATTTGTCACACATGGGTCTTCGTGAAAACATTGAAACTTTGATGCACAATATAAAAATTTAAGCCATATTTATTATGAAATTTATTTCTAAGAACAAATAAATCAATTAGTGTCAAGAAAAAATAGGAACAGCGATGAGAATATTTATCTGAGTAAAAAGATGTCAAGGTAAAATAATTTTCACGTCCACATAATATTGTTGCCGACCATTTGCTCATATTTATAATTCGTGTACTATGACAAATTAATGAACTTATATAATCTT
Organism: Phtheirospermum japonicum; assembly: GCA_014905375.1. Lineage (NCBI taxonomy): Eukaryota > Viridiplantae > Streptophyta > Magnoliopsida > Lamiales > Orobanchaceae > Phtheirospermum > Phtheirospermum japonicum. The sequence continues at coordinate 1,084,433 of BMAC01000030.1, read as the reverse complement.
TCCTTATACTTGATTGTTTAAAATCTTGATGATATTGAGTTATTGAGATTGTATTTTTAATTATCAATAATAGCCATTGTACAAACATTTCAAATCATGACTTTTAAGGAAACTAATTGAAAGGCATTGAAGCAATTTGTGGCCAATGTAATTTCAAGTTGTTAAAATGCTTGCAGCTTAAGCTTATTTCACAACCAATCGCTTTAGAGTGATGAATCCATTGTCCACCAAGCAATGCTCAAATATGGTCACTTAGATTATTTAACTTTTTATAATAGCTTATACCTTATTATTGTTGGAGAAAATGATTTGTAAAAGATATATTCGGTAAATTTGCCTAAATATTTAATATCTAGAAAGGGTCGTTATCTTCGAACATGAGTTGCACATTTATAATCTACGTTGCGAGTAGATGAATATAAATATTTAATATCTAGAAAGGGTCGTTATCTTCGAACATGAGTTGCACATTTATAATCTACGTTGCGAGTAGATGAATATGATATATTCATTTTTATAAATTCGTGTTCGAATGAATGAGAAATTAATGATCAAAATTAGACATTTAAAAACTGAATTTGGAAGTTGAAGAGTATTGAGATTTCCGTTTGAAAGATGGAAAGTCCCAAGTATTAAGGAAATTCATATATATATAATGATTTATACTTTTTTGTACACTTTTTTGTTATCTTTTTGTGTCGCATTCGTGTGTGTTTTGCTTGCATTTAAGAGTTTTAGGAGTCGTTTTGGCCTATTTTGTTAGTTTTAGATTTTTATAACTTTTGTGCGGTTTTTAGTAGTTTTTCGTACATTTTTACCCTTTTTCGTATTTTTGGCCGTAGGATGACAAAGCGTCCCGTGCACGCTCGGAGCATCCCACTCGACTGGGACTGGAACGGGCAAAGCAAGGTGGAACGGAGATTCGTTTAATTGAATGGCGGGAACACAGCGCGAATGAGGAGCGACAACCGGCGGACGACAGGAGCGGAAACGAGAAAACGAGCCGGAGCTGCTTGTCAGTCGATCGACTGCACTCCAGTCGATCGACTGAGGGGTTGAAATCGACTGGAGTCCAGTGTGTTCAGAAATTTTTGGCAAAGCAGTCGATCGACTGACCCCTAGTCGATCGACTGAGACGCAGTCCAGCTCGGGTTTTTGGCCCTTTTTGACATTTTTGCCCCTGCATTTTTGTATAAATAAGACCAACTCTCCAACCTTATCAAACAACCCTTCCTTGTTGGAATTTGGGGCTTGCTCCATTTCCTCCAAGCCTTTACCATGCTTTTTAAAACCCTATCTTGAAATCCCTAGCTTAGTGTAGTTTTAGCTTAGTTTAGTAGTTAATCTAGTTTAGCTAGTTAGTTAGTTGTTAGTTAGTAGCTAGTTAGTTGTTCTCAAGCAAGTGTTGGAGTGAGTGACACCTCCCTCATTTGTGTTATTGAAGCTTTCTCATTTGTGGATCTTGAGTTTAATGCAATTGGTATTTTCTTTCCCTTAATTTTCTTGTGTTGTTATTGTTGAATGTTGTTATTGAAGTTGTGTTGGTTTTTAGATTTAGTTTGTGTTGTTGTTCTTGGCATTGTTCTTCAATTTCTCATTTCTAGATTTTAGTTTGTTCTTGTTCTTGCCACACTCCATTGTTGCATCTTCAAGCTTTATACCCCATTTGTCCAAGCAAACCTTGGGTTTTCAAAAGCCAAATGGGTCTTTCTTCTTTGAGCAATTTGACTTTTACCCATTTAATGCCTTTGACTTTTCTCAATTTCAAATGCTTGAATTTTCCCTCCATGAGTTATCTTTTAATTGTGAGCTTAATTTGATGCAATTAGTTTAGAAATTAGGGGTTTAGAGTTTAGGTTCGTTAGAATCATTAATCGAAACTTGTCGAGAATTGGGATTGACGACCTCAATACTTGATCAACATTTGGGATTGACAATCCCGAATTGTGGAATAAGTACTCGGCAAAAACCGATTAATCGTGGAGACGAACCGAATACCCTAAACCCTCATTTCATTTAAATCCTTTTTAATTAAAGTCTCCTTTTAAATTCAAATTTTAGCATAAAACTCAAACCAAATCAATGACTATTGCTTTCTTAGGAGTAGATTAGTGTAATTTAGCTAAACAAGAGAATAAATAAAACCACCGACCGCCGATTATATCTATCCTCGAGAGACACGACTCGGGAAATCTTACCGCTCTAAAATCGACTCCGTACTATTGCGGAGAAGATTTCTTAGAGTGCTAAGAATTCTTCGATCATATAACTTTATTAAAGAAAGTGAAATGGGCATCGATTATAAGTTGAGTGAGGATGAAAATCCCCACACGCGCGCCACCACCTGCCCTTTGACCGGCTCGACTCAGGTGTGGCCGCGGCTCATGGCCCAAGTGCCCATCTGGCTGGGCTTGAGCCTATTTTGGCCTTAAGGTTTTGGATCAAAAACGGAATAATTCTTACTTTTTGGGTCTTTTTGGGAACCTTCCCAACCTTTCTTGTTAAGTAAGACAAGGAGACTGATTTGTATTAGAAATCTTAATTCCAGTGATTTTATTCCTTGTTTAAGGGCTCTCTCTCAACTATAAATACTACTCCATATGCAGTGTAAATTCGCACACAAGAAGATTATCATCATACATACATCTCATATTTTTCCTACCTGTCTCATGCATCATATAGTTTGTTGTTAGGATGATTGCTCAATTATCTGGTCAGTTCTTTTCGCTAGGGTGACTGGATTGACTGCTCCTTCCTGTACCATTATCGTTGTATCTTGTGAGATTCGGTACCATAAATCCGTAAGCACTGTGTATGTGGCAATAAGAATCTTAGGGAAAGAGTTCGCTCTCCTCGATACTTTTCTGTTTCTATTATTTGTTTTTTGATTTCTGTTTGTAATAGATCTCTTTTAGCTTGATTACCCTCCGTTGTTATCCTAGTTTTGTTGTTGCATTCCCAAAAAGATTATGATTCTTATTTGTGATTTGAACTAATGGATAACACTCCTGCTTTGGTTAACTCGACTTTGTCTGCCTCTACTAATGCAACTGCACCTGCCCAGACAAATTCAACCGTGCCTGTAGCCAAACTCATCTCTGCCCTCGTCTGGATCTGGTACGATTTTTCCTGGACCGTTTACTAGTATACCGAGCTCTTCTGCATCCATTACATTCTCATCTAGTTCTGGTATGACATTTGGATTTGGATCGTTCATTGGTATACATAATACTTTACTCCCAATACTTTCTCACCTGGATCTGGTTCTCTCCCCTTTAGTGCTATGATACCTGCTTCTGTTGTTGCCATGCTGAATGTCCTGAAAAGTTCAATGGAATCAATTTCAAAACTTGGCAGCAAAATGTGACGTCTTACTTAACTACTTAAACTTGTCTCGGTACTTAATTGAGGTTGCTCCTGTTATAACTGAAGACGATACGAGTTTCAAACATCGAGTCCCCCTTGATGCATGGACACAAGGGGACTATCTCTGTAGGCATTATATCCTGAATGGATTAGACAATGCGTTGTATGGGGTGTATAGTTTGATCAAAAGTACTACAAAGAAACTCTGGGTTTCTTTAGAAAACAAGTACAAGATTGATGACGTCGACACTAAGAAGTTTATTGTCGGGTGGTTTCTGAAGTTTAGCCTGGTAGATTCCAAAACTGTGATGAGTCAAGTACAAGAGCTGCAATTGACATTGCAAAGCATACAGTCTGAAGGTATGCGTGTTTGTGAAAATTTCCAAGTGGATGTTATCGTTAAGAAGTAGACGCCAAGCTGGAGAGATTTCATGAACTATCTAAAGTATGAGTGAAAGCAAATGACTTTAGAGAATCTAATTGTCAAACTGGGCGTCGAAAAAGTTAATCGACAGTCTACTGCAAAGTATGGAAAGACCTAAATGATGGAGGCAAAAGCTCATTTGGCTGAAGCTGATTCTAGGAACAAACAAAACAACCAAGGTTGTGGGCAGAAAGGCAAGCCAAAACAGAAGAAGACCAAGAAGTTTGAAAGCAACTATCGCAATTGTGGCAAGCATGAACTCATGAAAAGAGACTACAAATAAACCGCCAAAAGAAAGTCGAATGCTGCTAATATCGGTATCGATAGCATGTCTACTTTGGATCTTTATGTGGTCGTGATAGAGGCGAATCTCATAGATAATCCAAGAGAGTGGTTGGTTGATATTGGAGCTACTTGCCATGTGTGTTCTGATGAGGATGTGTTTTCCTACTATACACCAATTTTTAGAAGAAACTTCCATATAGGAAACTTCTCTACCGCTGAAGTTGTTGGAATTAGGAAGGTGCTCTGAAGATGACATCTGGTCTAGAGTTGACTTTGAATGAATTACTGCATGTTTTGAATATTATGAAAAATCCTATTTTGGGGTCCCTGCTTGTCCAACATGGGATTAAACTAGTTTTTGAGTCTAGTTTTTTTGTGGTTACTAAGAGTAGAAAGTTCCATACTGAGGGTCACCTTGAGAAGGGGCTGTTAAAGTTAAATGTAATTTCCATACACCCAGTTATTAATAATAAAGTAATGTTTCTTCTTATATTATTGAGTCTTGTGATTATAGCATGTTAGACTTCGACACGTTAACATGAAGTCAATAAAGAAATTGTTAGATACGAATTTACTAAATAATGTGAAATTTGAATCAAAACGCAAGTGTGAGGTTTGCATTGAAGCAAAAATGTCGAGAAGGCTTTTCCTTCAGTGGAAAGGAGTTTTGCACCTCTAGAGTTAATTCACACTGATATTTGCGATATGAAACTTGTGTAAACTAGAGGGGGAAAAAGTACTTCATTACTTTTATTGATGACTGCATAAGATATTGATATGTTTATTTGCTAAAAGTCAAAGATGAAGCAGTTGAAGCTTTTAAAACCTTCAAGAATGAAGTTTAGAATCAACTGAACACTAAAATTAAGGCAATTCAAAGTGATCGAGGTGGAAAGTATGTTTCTTCGTATGAGGAGTTTTGCCTTGAACATGGTGTAATTCATCAAACAAATGCTCCTTGTTTAATGCAAGTATCGAACCCTAAAAGAGATGACGAACACCATGTTAATCTGTTAAGGGTTACTCCCAAATATGTGGGGGAGGCGGTCCTTCCGCTAACCCTATTTTGAAAAGATTTTCCCAAAAGGGAAAGGACCAAGATACCATAAGAGCTATAGAAAGGTAAAGCTTCAGCCTGTAGTTACCTAAAAGTGTGGGTTTCTTGGACAAGGTAAGATACTCGGAGCCAAAACAAGTAAAGATAAGAACAAAAACAGTCGATTGTATCTTCATTGGATATGCGCATACAGTACTACATATTAGTTTCTGGTACATAAGTTTAATACAATTGATGTAACCGAAGGAACAACCATTGAGTCAAGAAATTGAATAATCTTTGAACACATATATCCTTGCAAAAGAAATGGTGATGGTTCTAATAAAACTCGAGATGCTGAAGATCAAGCAACACCTCTTGCAGTTCAAGATGCATCACAAGATGATGATGATTGATTTGTACATATTTATGTGTATTTTTCATATGATGCTGTATCCTATTTTGCATGTATTAATTTGGTTTGAGTTGTAATTTGTGTCATTTTTCATTACTTTGCATTTCCGTAGCTTGTTTTTTCTTTTTAGTGTTTTTTTTCGTGTTTTCTCATATTTTTTTGGATTTTTATATTATTTTATCTTTTTAGGTCAAACTTTGTCAAAGCGGTATCGGACCGAGGTCAAGAGACAATCCAAGACTATGAATTCAACAATGAATGTCTACGAGTCTATGGTGCGAATATCAAGTGGAAACGATGAGAAATGCGATGATCTACTTTGTTAGCCCACCCATTCGCTCATTGGATGTAGCAGTTTTGTATTTTGATCATAACTCCCTGACTATCATGATAATCGATTCTATTTTATATTATTAGATACATAAGAGAGAGAGAGATATACAAGCTTTATGTTTACCACTTATTCTAGTTCGCATGTTATGAATGACAATAGTTAGCTAGAAGTGGGAACATTTCCCTGAATTCCCAGATATAGAAGGTCTTGGTGTGTAGGACATAACTCTCCGCAAAAATACTCCTTTTGATGTAAATCAGATTTAATATGAAGTCCAAGAGGTAGGGATATGTTTCTTGTTAGACGTTTAGAGCGAGTCCGGTGTTTTAGAGCCTCAAAATGCCTTCTGAATCCACATGTTTTGCACTCGACTCATCACTTCATCGCAAGTGGAGCACCTTGCACCTGAGCGCATGGAACCGCCTTATCTCCAAGATTTTTGAGATATTTTTGGGGAATATATCTCTTGTGCCCCTATTTGATGAGTTATACTCCTATATAATGAGGATTCTTCCTCATATCAATAATCCACTACCAAAGGTAAGTTTTTGTTCATCTTTTTTATATTTTAGATTAGATTTTTCTCTCTTACATCTTGATTTAATTTCAAGATTTTTTAGTTGAAGATTGGATTTTTCTTGCTAAGTAACAAGCAAGGATTGAATATCTCTAGTTTAATTTTAGTAAGCTCTCTCTTTTAATTGTCTTTAATTGCTTTTTGTTTGCTTTTAGTAATTCCAAGATCTACTCCTTGTTTCTACTCTTTTTCAAGCACGACTTAGACATTATTTTTATATGACATACAAGGATTATATCTTGTTTTGGATGTGAGTTTGCTTTCAGTTTTAATTGTCTTTATTGCTTTTCAAATTTCCTTTTACTCATTTTCTAGATCTGTCCTCATTTCTCGTTATTTTCTTTTAAAGTTTTAAACTTGTAGCTATTTTGTGCTTAAGTTGATAGACCAATTTTCAATTTAAAGTTTGCTTGCTTAATTCCATGCCTTTACTTTTTAGTTTCATGTTTAGGTCTTTAATTGTAATTTAAGTGTTCTTGATTGCTCTCTCCTTGATTTATTACTTAATTTCATGTCTTTAGGCTAGATCTATTTAGTTTGGGGCCTAGTAAGTTTAGAGCAATTAGTTGACAAGTTGTTGAGTAATTTATTGTGCATGTGTCAATTTGTATAGTTTTATTTTGCAAGACTAATTGTTTGGCCAACTTTTAATTGTCTTTAGACGTTGATTGATATCAAAAGGAAATATCAACGTTGGATTATATCAAATTAAGGTTGGGATTGATGATCCCGGCATTGGGGTTGTGACCCTGACTCATGCACATTAAATGCTCAATAAATTATCAAATTGATCATGGAGACAAGTCCGGTGCCTTAGACCTTTGCTTCTTATTAATTTTCCAAACTCAAACTATTTTTATTGTCTTTTTAATTGATTTCCTTTTAAACGATTCTTTTAAATTCTCCTCGTAGTTTATAAAAACCAAAAAAATCCTCAAATAACTTGATCTTGTGTTTAGCTTAGTTTTAATTTTCGTAATCATTCGATCAAATGCCTTCACTCCAATTTTTATTTCTCGAGAGACATGACTTGGGTAGATCTCACCGTACTACAATCAACCCCATTCTAATACGGTGGAGATTCGTAACTCACTTTTTTAAGTTTTTTAAAAAAGTATTGCGCGAATTGACCGATCAATGATGAACCAAAGCGCAGCAAAAGGATTAGGACTGCTTAAAAAATCTAATCCGATCTTCATGATCTATTTTCTAGATAATGAACCTAATACTATTCAAGAAGCCTTGTCTAGTGCTGATGCCCCTATGTGCAAGGAAGTCATCGATGTTGAGATTTATTTTATCATGCAGAATTATACAAGAGAGTTGACCGATCTTCCCCATGGTAATAAGCCCCTGGGATGCAAGTGGATCCTAAGGAGAAAGTATAAATATAATGGCTCGATTGATAAGTATAAATTTAAGCTGGTAGATGATTCGGACTTTTGTGTACCAACTTACAAAGATTTGTCAAAAATTTAAAAGCTCGCCCGCAAGAGAACGGGATTGCGTGTAGGTTGGTGAGTTGAACCGAGTCGTCTCTCAAAGAAAACTAGGTTCAAAAGTTCCTTTTGTGTTTGTCATTCAGAAATAAGAAATAAAAATAAAAATAAAAATCTAATCTAAACACATAAAAAAAAAATTGATTTAAAACGAAGAACAATTAAAAACTAAGAGTTTTGAAAAGATTTTGAAAACAAGGGTTCTAGAGCTTCGAATCGTTTTCACAATCTATTGGGATAAACCCAATTGATGGTTCACGACGATTATAGACTCTAGACCCATTAGATCTAGCCAATCAATTTCATCAATCTCAACATAATAATCCAAACATCATCATCACCAATCTCAATATCATACAATTCATCATCATACATGGGGGGTTTTGTTTTGTTGAAGATTAATTATTAAACTAGCAAGCATGAATTTAAGATCATGAGAATTAATTAAACAAAAAGAAAACTTATTAATTAAAACGATGAAATTGCAGCGTCTTGGTTGTAGAAAACTTGAATCTAAATTATCTAAAGCTAATCTAAATTTAATCTAAAGCTAGAAAACTAGATCTAATAGATTTTGAAGAGAAACTACGAACAACTCGGCACTCGTTTGGGGTTGTCAATCCCTAAGAGGCCTTAGAAACCCTAGGAATAAGTTTAACATGTCTAACTACAGCTTAGGTAACTTAGAAAATCAGATTTATGGGGTAATATTTATAGATTTCTGTTTTTTGGGCCGCAAGTCTTTTAAGTCGGTTCTGGGCACTTTACTGTAGTGTTAACAGTAAGGTAGCGGTAGGGTAACCGTTATAGAAAGCTATCGCTAGTTCTTCATTTTTGTACTTCTGCACTTCGACAACGGTTTTGGGCAGAGGTAAGTAACCGTTATATATAGCGGTAGCTACTAGCGGTACGTAGTAGTTATCGCTAGTTCTTCAATTCAGAGCCTCTGATCTTCAATGATACTATAACGGTTCCAGATGGAATAACCGTTATAGATAATCGTTAGCTTCAAATTCTTGCTACTTCTTCGCCGGAAAGCTCGATCTTTGACTCTCAATCATCATAATTCATCTCTAACGTGCTGAACTCTTCCGGTTACTTAGCTATAAGGTGAAAAACCACAAATTATCACCTAATTGCATCAATCTAGATCAAAAAGTGGTAAAATAAGCTGGAAGTGTAAATATACGAGTTTAAGCTTAAACTATCCAACTTATACAAAAAACAATAGGAAAAAGTAACTAAAATACTAAGAAAAATAAGCACAAATACGTGTTAATCAACTACCCCACGCTTTATTTATTTGTTCGTCCTCGAACAAACGATAAATTTAAAGTATAACAAGAAAGAAAATAAGCTCAAGCAATGAGTCGTGCTATGCTACCTACATAATTTTGAAAATATAGATACATGTCATACAACTTCAAACACTCCACTCTTATTACGTTGTTGCTCCAAAAATTAAAATCATGCATCCTCACAAAGGGTAATATATATGGGTGTTTGCTTAAAAGCACTCAAGCATTGTTGCATAGGACGTGTATACGCTCAATTCATTCAAATATATTCACAGTAAATAAGAACCGAAAATCAATCTCTTTTTAATTTCGAATTAAGTGTGTTATCGAACTAAGAATCGGAAAAGGTCTTTTCGGGTTGTAATGTAAGGCTATTTGGATAGGTATGGAATATATAAGTCATGTGGCTAACTCACGATCTAACGTGATCAATAACCCACTCAACTAATCTAATCAAGAAGCAAGTGCTTCACCTCGTTCAAAAAAAAAAAAAAAAAACCTCACTAATCACTCATAACGTAGCCTTTTAACTTAGGCTATTTCTCAACTCGTAACTCTAAACCGACTTGTAACTCAAACCACTTAAATAAAATAGAATCTTATAATGTGCTTCTTTTTCAAACACAACTCTTTTCTCTTAAATATTAGGCTTCATAAGAAAATAAATAATAAACACAAGCCTTTAAAATCGTAGAAAAATACTCAACTAGAACCACCATCCTCTTTTATTCTTTTTTTCTCTTTTTTTATTTTTTATTTGTCCCCCTTCAATTCTTTTTTATGGGGTTCTCTCTTTCTTTTTTTTTCTCTAAGGATAGTGATCCTTTATTACAAACTTTTCATAAACCCCTGATAAAAATTCCAAAACACTAATAACCAATAAAAATAACAAACTCCTACCCCATACTTTTAATGGTTCGTAGGAGTCGACTCAAAAACACTCATGATGGAATGGATTATTTGGCTATGAGGGGCTCATTCAAAATTTATAGTGGCTAAAATATATGGATATGGCCAGAATAAGGGTTTTTTCTGTGCCTTAACCTCATTTTCAAAGTCAACTACACACAGCGGTATCAAAGAGATCTCAAGACAGAAACTTATTCAAGCACATGCAATGATGATAATCACTCAGGTTACTCACAGGCTTTTTGCATGAAAAAGTTTTGAATTGACGCTGCTTTTAAGGTTTTGCGAAATTGATTGCGTCCAAGTACCATTTTACAATATATAAATATAATTTTGAAAAATTTATGCACTTATACACGCTCAAAAGACAAAAGCCTCAAATTATACTTAGTTAACTTTGACAGGCAAGCCATACAAACAAAAATAGGCACGAGAATAGTAATTAATCACGTTTAAAATTTAGCACTACAAATCCACTAAATTTTTTGAAGATTTGCACATATTTCAACTATAAATCACACTCAACCACCACCACCACCCTTTTAAAACTCGACAATCTCCCGATTGTCATAATTATATAGAAAACCAAAACAAAGAGGAAAGGAGTAAGGGAACGTCCCTAAAAAATAGTCGAGCGGCTCCAAAAACCTATGCGCAACCATCATTCGCCTCGAATCCCGTAATTAGAAATGACTTGATTAACGTCCAAAATTTTCAGCTTGATTTTTCTCAAATTTCCCGCAACTCTGCTACACTGGCGGTACCCTTAGCGGTAGGGCGGTACCACTGGTTCCTATCGTTAATGTCCCAGTGCATTGCTAGCAGGAAGTGGATGTAGCGGTTGGTGATACCTCTAATCTATCATTGTCCTTTAACTGTAACTTCCCCAGCATCTTGTTTAGCAGTTGATATCATCGGTACTCACCTGGACTGCTAACGGTAACTGCCAACGGTAAGGAGTTACCGCTAGGTAACCGCTAAGTTCCTAGTTTCGGCGATTGTCTCAAAAAAATTTGCACATCAACACCGCATAAACATACCAAAGCATAGACACAACTAATAAATAAAAGAAAATAAAGAAAAATCAAAATAAAAGCGAAAGAAAAATAGAAAAGAAATCAAAAACTTGGGTTGCCTCCCAAGAAGTGCTTGTTTAACGTCGAAAGCTCGACGCCTTCTACGAACAATGCTATCCCGAATCCAAAAACAAGTGACGATCGTGCCATGCCTTAGTTTTCTCTAACAGTAAGCATGGGCATTTAAGATTCTCAAAGCGGACACGGACAGCAAGTCGAAGGAATCAAAACTCCAATTCGCTTCTGAGGTCAAAAAAGTGAATAATTTATCACCACGAACATATCAAAAGTAAATTGGGGCACAGGGCGATCCTCTACTTTCTTAAAAACTAGGGAATCCGTCGAACAAAAGGAAAATCCTCCAAACACTCCGAACTTCTTTACTTCATTATTATCTCCCTCAACACCTTGAAAAATATTAAAATCTATATAATGGCATAAGGGAGGGGAATATTCCTCGATTACCTCGACCACCATCTTAGTCCCATCCTCAATCAATACTTCGAGTGGCCCGATAAGAGGCTCGATAATCTCATCCTTCTCCAAAAACACTACCACCGTCATTTCTACATCGGGCATCGCATCATCTCCATTCGCATCGAGCTCGTGTGGACTTGACTCTCCAAAGTCGGATGGGTTATCCAGTGGAAACACCTCCTCATCATCATCCATAAAATCCTCGAAAAGCGCAAGAGGGGCGATCTCCACTACATCGCCAATCTCATCCCCCGTACACATCTCTTCCACATTCGGCTTCGTCTCATTGCACGCATAAAAACTTAGAAAACTTGAATATGTAAGATCCACAATAAGCTCCATCGGAAATTCCCCTATATCATTATCCAATAATTCATTATAAAGCACAGGTGGAGCGATCTCATCAAAATTCTCTATAGCCTCTTCCTTAACCATATCTCCTAAATGATCATTCAAGCTCAAACTCTCAACATCCAAGGTGGGTTCCATTACATCAAGATTTGGTTCCTCATCCTCCTCATTCAATAATTTGGCTAAATTAGCCCTCATTTGACCCAAAATGATCTCCATATTCTTCATACGTTGACGCGAAGACTCATGACTTTGACGTATAGACTCAAAAATTTGATGCATAGACTCAACAGTTTCATCTTCTTGTATGGTCAATGGAACAAGTTCGTCTTGAAAACTAGTGCTCTCAGCTTCATGATCCTGCTGCCCCAACATTAATTGATCATTTGGTTGGTAGTCTTCATATCTCGGGTAGGATGGAGTTGAGTCAGGAGGGACATAAGAATCACTACAAGAAATCTGATGTTTAGTGACGATTTTTTTTCCACACATAAAAATTCATCATAGTATGTTACAATAGTGACGTTTTTTAATTTCGTCATAGAATAACACCCTTCTATGACAATATTTATTGTTGTCACAGCTGTTCACCGATTTCGTCACGAATACTTATATTTGATGACGTTTAAATGTATTTTGTCACAATTTTGGGATGACGAAAAAAAATTGTTCGAAAAACCCATTTTTGACAAACATATAATAAAATGTGACGAGAATTGGGTGTCACGATAAATTTCTAGTTGGGACAGAATTAATTTTGTCACTAATGTCCCCTTGAATAACGGTGATGATATTTGGTGTCACAACAAGTTTCTTTTCATGACAACGCTACAAGTTGTAATCAGTTCTAGAAGAATGGCGACAATATTATTTTGACATCAAAGAGTTCTATTTTGACGTCAAATATGAACTTGTCATAGTAATTTTATTTTTGTTACAAGTTCAGACCAGAATTAGGAAACTCTTCCGATAACAATTTGAAGTAATCAATAATATAAAAATAAAAAAAATCTAACGTTAAAGAAATATATTAATTAAAATAAAGTTGTAGAATGAAAACCGCATATATGATAATTGAACAATTAATTAATTTTTATTATCAAGACTAGCCATGTAAAGAAAACATTTTAAAAACAATTGTAAGTATATAAGTATCCGAACTACTATCCTTGTTACAAAATGCACTATTTTCAAAATAATCATGCAACAGTACTGACCGCCCGTCGTCAAGCGTCAAATTTAAATGTTTATTTTCCTCAGCTTCTCTCCACTAACTAGTAGTAGCGATAAGTAAGGGTCGAACCCACGAGGAGTGTGGTTAAATTGTGATGATTTATATTTTATTTAAATAAATGATTGGGGTAAGGAATTATGAATTAATTCAACTAATAAAAACGAGCAATTAAACTAGTAGAAGAGCAATCAGCGAAGAATTCAATAATAATAAAGGCCTAGTTCTAGTTCAGTTTCCACCCTCGATTCACTCATTTAACCAACCACAACTTCGTAATCCATTCATCATATGCGATTAAAAACCCTAAGTAGCAATAAGCTCTGCTACTCGAATTTACCCTTACTGTGTACTCAATTAAAATAAGCTCTTTAATTGAATCTAATTATTGAATAACCTAGAATAAGCTCTCTAGGTTCAACCCAACAACAGCATTAATAATTAGGCAAATAGATTTATCTAGGTAACAAACGCATAAGCTCGGTTCATTCAACCTATGTTGTGTTGTCCCTAACGATTTACAGTCATTAGTTGCTTCAGAGAAATAGTAATTACGACAATTACACGGGAAGCAATCCTATTTCTAGCAATAGATAACCAATCCCTAATCTAGGTGATCAAGCCAAATTAAGAATTAAGCAATCATAAATTTAAGATAGAACAACACAAACAATCGCATATGACGGACGAAAAACAATATTGCATAAGTCAATTAAACATAGTTTCACGAGGGTTTCAACATCCCTAGAACTAGATAATAAGTTTACTCACTCATGGAGTTAATAAAATAAAAGAAAAGGTTCAGATAAACAAATATAATCCTTGAGAAAATAGGAGAGACGACGTGTTGGACTTGAATCTTGCGTCTTGGGACGTCAATCTTCAAGTTCCCTTGCATTTGGATGACTTGGAATGAGTTGGAACCTCTCCGGACCTCCTTAGAACCCTAGGATATGTTATGTTATGCCTCTGGGACGAAATAGGGTCGGGGTTTATATAGAATTCCTCTTTCTTGCCGCCCAAGATTCGCCCTAAAATAATTCTGCCGAGTCGGCGTCGACGGAGCGTCGACTGACGCGAACCAGCCCTCGGCGTCGATGCGAATCACCTGCCTGCGTCGTCCAGCGTTTGTCGACATCGATGCTTCAGAGCATGAGCGTCGACGGAGCGTCGACTCATGGGCGTCGACATCGACTCTTCAGAACATGGGCGTCGACAGAGCGTCGACATCGACGCTTCAGAACATGGGCGTCGACATAGCGTCGACTGACGCGAGCCAGCCTTCGGCGTCATACCGCACATCGCGTCGACTGACGCGGTCCATCCTGGGCATCGACGCGTCATCGACGCACCATTCTGAATCTTGAGTTTTCTCTCCTCGATTTGTCAATCCTCGTTTCTCTACTTCCTTGAGAGATATCCTTCGATAAATATAGCACCAAATACTGCAAAATAGAGAGGAAATATATGATTGGTGCTTGATTGCTCGTAATGACAATTATACGAGAAATAAGCTTATATGATATTATTAAGCACATAAAATCACCGGAATTAAACCGTCAATTAGCGTGTAATTTCTCGTTTGTCAAATCCCCCAGACTTAAACCTTTCTTGTCCTCAAGCAATATGAAGAATTAAAACATAGGACAACCATAATATAAGCAACTCACTCAAATTACCCAAGTGAATTTATTCGAACTCTAGACACCACTATATTTTTAGAGATCTTAGACGTGTCATGTATTGGCCTAAGTGATCCTAGTAGCTTGGCAACCCCTTCATATAGACGTCACATCAATGTACTATGGTGCCCCCTTGCCACTCAATGGTTTGGCTCTATCAGTCGTTGGAATTGATCAAATATCTCGTTCTCTCCCATTTATTTATTTATTTATTCAATTGAGGCCCGCAGCTCCGCACTACCGTCCTTGACTTCATACTGATGATAAGGCGCTGGATAGGAGGATTGTCTTGATTGGGTGTGTGATTATTGAGTTCACCTCCGCCATGTTTTGAGAATTTGATAGTGTGATGCGCCTTTTAGCATGTGCATGAATTGTTGAGCTACTAGCATCTTCGTTGGACTTCGCTCTTTGGAATTTGTAAGCGAATGCACTTGATAAATACGGATAGGCAGCTGTTTCGGCACCTCAATTCTTTTTGATTTTTGATTTTTCTACTTTCACCATGCCGGCATATCCCAACCGGACTTTATTTGACTTCTGTTTCTACTAACGAGATATCATCACGCAACCGCCAACTTCAAGGCCCCACACAAACTCATATTAAGTACGGCAACCACAAGTACATATCAATAACGCAATAATTTAGAATTGACGCCCCACATATGAATCACAAAAACACTAACATGCGTACCTTTGACCTTTAAATTAAATGACGACTAAAGATTTTAACCGAAACGTAGTTCATCCAGGCAATTCAAGCAAGTACTCTTAATCTTTCCCTTTTGATCCCCCGGTGTTTATCACAAAAATTGTTAAAATTTATCAAATTTTTAGTACAAAAATCCTCAATATAACCACAATAACTCACTCCCCCAAACTTAAACATTGCTTGTCCTCAAGCGAATGCAAAACAAGAATAAGCACATCATAATATCATGGGGAAAGAGTAGGAAAAGAGATCACCCGGGGAAGTGTCGAGGGTCTTGGTCCTATTGAACATGATGCTCGGTCCTTTGAAAAGTGGCCCACACATCCAAAACAAGACATCGCCTCCCACGCTGTACAGAAAAATAAGAAAAATAGAAAAGAAAACAAGTGGAAGTTGGGTTGCCTCCCAACAAGCGCTTTTGTTTAAAGTCGTTGGCTCGACTTATTCCCATGATTACGTCAAAGGCGATGCTTCCAACTCCATTCGTTCCTCATCAACAGAGTGAAACCCTTCATAATACGGTTTGAGTTGGTGTCCATTCACCTTGAACGTCTTGTTCGTCTTTGGGCTAAAAATCTCCACCGCACCATGCGGGAATACGTGGGTGACAACAAACGGTCCAACCCACCTTGAACGCAACTTACTGGGAAATAGCTGAAGGCGAGAATGAAAAAGTAGCACTTTCTCGCCCACTACGAATTCCTTCCTTGAAATCTTCAAGTCATGAAACGCTTTCGTCTTCTCTTTATAGATTAGCGAGTTTTCAAATGATTCGTTCCAGATTTCCTCCAATTCTCGTAGTTGCAACTTTCTTAGCGCCCCGGCTCCATCAAAATCAAAGTTGCATTGCTGCACGGCCTAAAACGACTTGTGTTGGAGCTCCACCGGCAAGTGACATGGCTTCCCAAAATGAGGCAATACGGCGACATCCCAATTGGAGTTTTAAATGCCGTGCGATACGCCCACAGTGCATCCTTCAGCTTGATGCTCCAATCCTTACGGTTTGCTTTGACGGTCTTTTCCAAGATGGACTTGATTTCTCGGTCTGAAGTTTCGGCTTGTCCATTTGTTTGAGGATGATAGGCCGTAGAAAGCCTATGAGCAACACCATACCTTCGGAGTAATGCCTCCACCGTTTTGTTGCAAAAGTGGGTGCCACGATCGCTTATCATAGCTCGAGGGATCCCGAACCTTGAGAAGATCCGAGATTTAATGAAACGTGCAACAACCTTAGAGTCATTAGTTGAGGTGGCTTTCACTTCCACCGACTTGGAGACATAATCCACCGCAAGCAGAATATAAACATTCTTGAAAGAATTAGGAAAGGGGCCCATAAAGTCGATTCCCCAGACATCAAAGATTTCACAAACCATTATGGGCACTTGGGGCATTTGACTTCTCCGTGAAAGGTTCCCCGTGCGTTGACAATTATCACATGCCCTACAAAATTCATACGCATCTCGAAATAGGGATGGCCAATAAAAGCCACTGTCAAGTACCTTATGCGCAGTTCTCTTCGATCCAAAGTGTCCTCCACATGCATGAGAATGGCAAAATGAAAGAATAGCGTGGAACTCCGATTCAGGGATGCACCTTCGAATGACTTGATCAGCACAATGCTTCCAAAGGTATGGGTCGTCCCACACATAATATTTCGCATCACTCCTCAACTTGTCCCTCCTTGCTTTCGTTAGCCCCGTTGGAAACACACGAGCAACAAGAAAATTTACCAAGTCAGCATACCATGGATCCACGTGTTCAACCGCAAGTAGTTGCTCGTCCGGAAATCTCTCATCAAATTGTAGCTCGTTCCCCTCATGCACTAATCTACTAAGGTGGTCGGCCACGGTGTTCTCGGCTCCCTTTTTGTCCTTGATCTCCAAATCGAATTCTTGGAGTAGTAAAATCCACCGTATGAGTCGTGGCTTTGTCTCCTTCTTTGTAAGTAGATGTCGTAGGGCTGCGTGATCACTAAAGATCACCACCTTTGATCCAATGATGTATGAACGGAACTTCTCGAGGGCAAACACAACGGCTAGAAGCTCCTTCTCCGT